>VMDO01030226.1:9820-21680 GCA_007922755.1 Pedetes capensis | reverse complement strand
TGGATCAGACCATCAACTTCTCATATGCAAGTTCAAACTGAAGCTGAAGAAAATTAGAACAAGTATACAAGAGCCATGGTATGACCTTGAGTATATCCCACTTGAGTTCAGAGACCACCTCAAAAATAGGTTTAATGCATTAGACACAAATGACAGGAGACCAGAAGAGTTGTGGCATGACATAAAAGATATCATTCAAGAAGGAAGCAAAAAGTTCTCAAAAAGACAAGAAAAAAAGGAAAGACCTAATTACATGTCAAAAGAGACAATGGACATTGCCCTTGAATGTAGAGCAGCTAAAGCAAAAGGAAAACATGATGAAGTTAAGGAAATAAACAGAATATTTCAGAAGGCAGCTCGAGAAGACAAAAACAAATATTATAATGATATATGCAAGGAGCTGGAAGCAGAAAACCAAAAGGGAAGAACACACTCTGTGTTTCTCAAGCTTAAGGAAGTGAAGAAAAATTCAAGCCTCGTGTGGCAGTAGTGAAAGATTCTACAGGGAAAATATTAAATGATGCAGGAAACATCAAAAGAAGATGGAAGGAATACACAGAGTCATTATACAAGAAAAAATTGGTAGATGACGAACCATTCCAAGAGGTTACATGTAAAGAGGAACCAATGGTGTTGAAGGACGAAGTGGAAGCTGCCTTGAAAGAACTGGCAAAACACAAGGCTCCAGGAATTGATGGGATACCAATAGAGACGTTTCAACAAACAGATGCAGCACTGGAGGTGTTAACATGTTTATGCCAACAGATTTGGAAAACAGCTACTTGGCCAACTGACTGAAAGAGATCCATATTTGTGCCTATTCCCAAAAAAGGGGATCCAACTGAATGTGCAAACTACTGGAAAATTATCATTAATATCACACACCAGCAAAATTCTACTAAAGATAATTCAGAAGCGACTGCAGCAGTATATAGACATGGAATTACCAGAAAATCAAGCATGATTAAGAAGAGGGCGGGGTACCAGGGACATCATTGCTGATGTCAGGTGGATATTAGCTGAAAGCAGAGAATATCAGCAAGATGTCTGTTTTACTAACTATGCAAAGGCATTTGACTGTGTGGATCATAACAAGTTATGGGTAACACTTCAGAAAACGGGAATACCAGAGCACCTAATTGTGCTCATGAGGAATCTGTATGTAACCAGGAGGCAGTTGTTCGAATAGAACAAGGAAACCCTGCCTGGTTTAAAGTTGAGAAAGGTGTGCGTCAGGGCTGTATACTTTCACCCTATCTCTTCAATTTATGTACTGAGCAAATAATCTGAGAAGCTGGACTTTATGAGGAAGAACATGGCAACAAGATTGGAGAAAGACTCATTAACAACCTGTGTTATGCAGATGACACAACTCTGCTTGCTGAAAGTGAAGAGGATTTAATACATTTACTGACGAAGATTAAAGATCATAGCCTTCAATATGGGTTATGACTAAACATCAACAAAAGAAAAATCCTTACACCTGGGTCAGTACTCAACTTCACAATAAATAGAGAAATGATTGAGGTTGTCCAAGGTTTTGCTTTGCTTGGCTCTATAATCAATACCTGTGGAAGTAGCAGTCAAGAAATCAAAAGACGCATTGCTCTAGGAAAAGCTGTGGCAAAAGATCTTGGAGTGTTGAAAACCAAAGATGCCACATTGAAGACGAAGGTGCGTCTGACTCATGCCATGGTATTTTCAGTCTCATCATATTCTTGTGAAAGCTGGACATTGAACAAGGGAGACAGGAAAAGAATTGATGCTTTTGAATTGTGGTGCTGGAGACGTCTATTGAATATACCATGGACTGCCAAAAAACCAGCAAATCTGTCCTAGAAGAAGTGCAACCGGAGTGCTCCTTGGAAGCAAGAATGGCCAGACTGTGTCTTACATATTTTGGACATGTAGTCAGGAGAGATCAATCCCTAGAGAAAGACATCATGTTTGGGTGAGTGGCAGGTCAACGCAAAAGAGGAAAACCCTCCATCAGATGGATTGACACAGTTTCTGCAACAATGGGCTTAAACATAAATAAGATTGTTTGCCTGGCACAGAATCGGCAAGTGTTTCAATCTGCTGTACATAGGGTTGCTATGAGTCAGATTTGACTTGGTGGAACCTAACAACAACAACAACAATGCTTATATATTACTTTTTGCTACTTTCTAAGGGTTTCATATGTATTAAGATAATTAAGGGGCTGGGATTTACCTCAGTTGGTAGAGTGCTGCGCTGCAGTCTCTGAGGTCCCGAGTTCGATTCCCAGCACTGCAAAAATGGGAGAAGGGCCTGGCAATCCACTCCCAAGGCAATCCCGAGACAGCCATTGAAAACCCTATGAACGTCGCTATGAGTCGGATACCAATTCGACGGTAACTAACAACAAGATAATTAAATAACTCATTCCTTACAACAGTACTGGCATTAGGCTCACTTTACAGATAGTAGAAACTTAGGCACAGTTAAGTGAAATGCTCATCAAAAAGCTATCACAGCTAGTAAGTGTGTGATATGGTTTGTGAAGGCTTGGTCCCCAATGCAGCAGTGTTCAGGGGTGAGACTTGGAGAAGCGATTGGATCATGAGGGCTCCAAATTCATCAGTGGGCTAATAATTGATGAGTTAATACTTAATGTGCTATTAGGATGAGGGGCTTAGTTTGGAGGAGGTGGTTCCCTGGGGGCATGCCTTTGAGAATATGTCTTGTCCCCGGCCTCTCTCTCTCTGCTTTCTGGCTTCCATGAGGTGAGCAAATTTGCTCTATCACCTGCTGTTTGCTATGATGTTCTGTTTCACCATGGCCCAGACAACAGAACCATGTGACCATGGACTGAAACCTCTGACAATCTGAGCCAAAATTATTCTTTCCTTGAAGTTGATTTCCTCAGGTACTGTCACAGTGATGGAAAGTTCACTAACACAGTGGACAAAAAAATCAAGACTCCAAACCAGCAATCTGAAATCAGAGCTTATATTTTTACCCACCTCATTACAATGTCCTGATTCGTAATTAAAAGACCACTGCCAACTTAATGGGTTAAATACACTTGTTAGTAGTAATGATTGGGGGGGGAGCACGTGTAGAAACATTTTCATATACTAGATAGACCCAAATAAAGCACAACTTCCAAGTATTTGAAAGTCTTTGTAAGATAATAAGGGCCTTTTTAGATCCATCCAATGAGCTAGTCATGAAACTATAGTAGTCTGTATTGTGACTTCTTCTTTGGGATTTGAATATTGGTAGTCATTGTCCTCTAGAAGTTGTTCAGTCTATTCACTTTGAGCTGTTGAATTCATGTCAATAATCTGTACCTGTTTGTGCAAGCAGTCAATAGATATATTTCTATAAATATTGTGCTCTGAAAAATCAAAAGCAAAAAAATTTCTTCAGTATATATCTATTTATTGATTGCCTTCCAGGTCCCATCCATTGTCCTAGGCACTGGGGCCTCTCACAGTTTTAATTGCTCCTTAGGGACAAAAGGCTTGGTTTCTTGATTTGCATACATGGAAGGATAATAACAGTATTTTTAATGTGAGATTTTTAAACCCAAAAGTTGCTCCTTATTCACTTAAATTTTATTTTCATTGTATCATGATACTTTTCTTCTAATGAGTAATATATCAGTTCATCTGAAATGACCCAATTGTCTTCAGTGATTTTTCTGGAAGAATATATCTTCAAAGGTGTCATTTATTTGCAGAGAAGGAAGCATTATTAATAGTAAGCATGGAAGCCACACAATGCACTTAATGACTGAATAGCCTGAGATGAAATTTAGGACAGAACCTTTAAATGTTTCACATAATGAAGATTTGCTTTATGTTTTGTGTGGAGCCTTCTAATTAGTTCTACATGTTGTCAAAACTTTTCCCCAATATTTCATTTTTTATAGCATAATAACCTTGGCCTACTTTTTCCAGAGAGTGTACCTCTGTTAGTTTTCCTCAACAGATTGTATGGTGTGAGGAAAATCAATAGCTGATTTTTAACATCAGTGAGATGGATAAACCCAGACGTTGCAGCCAAGCTTTGCATCCTCCTGACAGGGAAACACATGTTTTTCCAATTTCAGTCCACACTGTTTACAAGCAGCAATGGACAGTTTTGCAGAACTTCCTGAGGTTAGATCTATCACAGTGGCTCTTTAAAGTCTTACTGAATGTGTTATGAGTGTATCTATAACCGCCCATGCCTGCCAAGTTCAATTCCATAAGAATTTTCTGCTCTTGACTGTGCTCAATAAATGTTAAGGCTGCAAAGTACCTGGAAGAAAGCTGTTAATCACCTGCAAAGCCAGATGGTGGCGATTGAACAGTGTAAAGTCCAAATACTTCCTATATGCCCAGAGGGACAAGGTTAGTGTGATTATGTGTTTTTCACTTTAAATATCATCAATGTAGTATGAACTGAAACCATCATTTTACTGATAGGTTAAAAAAAACATAGTAGGCAGTTGATTTAATTAGAGATGTAAGACACGTTTGTTCACTGGAGCATAATTAATTCATACCAAATATGACTATGGCTATTCTTTAGAACATACAGTGAAAAATTACCTGGGAACAAAACCCCTATATTTCATACTGCTTATCATGGTAGGATGCGTCTTCATTAAAAATTATGACTCCTACAGAGAAATAATAAAAGTACTCATAATCTGAAATGTCATTGAAATAACCATTCCTGTGAATAAGCAAAATGAAAAGAAACACACTTTAATTCTTTGATTCACTTCCCACTCTTGCTTTTCCAATAAAAGTCATTCATGTCCCCTCACTGCTCTTTTCTCATCTAACATTTCCAGAGCTGATTCATTTATATCATGTCCCTACAAAGTCCTACTAAACTCCATTTCTCTAGAACTAGAGGCACAGACTTCTATTAACAATTACTTACCGAATGGTTTGTATCTTATAAACAGCATCCTTTTTTTCACTTTTTATCTTTTACTTTTTAAAATTTTTTATTTATTTATTTATTTATTTATTCATTTATTTATTTATTTAATTTAGGACTTGGAGGTTAAACTCAAGGCCAGGGCCTCACACATACTTTATAAGTGCTCTACCACTCAGCTGCACACCCAACCCATTTTTTATTTTTTATCTTGAGACAGGGTCTCACTAAGTTACACAGGCTGCCTTTGGGCCCGAACCTGAGTTCTTCCTCTCTTTGCCTTCTAAGTTGCTGGTTTCACAGGCATGATCCATTACACCAGGCTCCTTTTCACTTAATACAATCCTTTAAAGAAAACTTCTTTTAATCTTTTAATTTCAAATTCCCTTGTAATAAAACTGAGGCCCATGACCATTGTGTGCCATTGGTCATGGATATAAGATAATTACTAGCAGAATGGGAGAGGAAATATGGTTTCCACAATTTTGCTGTTCTCAGTATTTCTGCACAGGTAGATCTGAGCCACTTGCATCTCAATTGCCTGAGTATTTGTTTAAAATGCTCCTATGTGGGCTCCATACCAGAACAATTTAAGCAAAACCTCTTTTAAGAGAGCCAAGTAATTTCACTTTAAGTAATATTGAATATCCAATGAATTCTCAGTTTGAGAACTGCTATGTCATCCTATGCTGTCTTTGATAAAACCATGATTCATTTCATTTTACATTCAAAATTTGAATGAGTTTGTGTTCCCTCTTCAGAGTAAACCCTACTTCTGCACTGAATAGGTATCCATCTTCCTGCCTTCCCCTCTTCCCCAGTGCTGGTATACATGGAGATATTGAAACAGTGCAAGGGAAAGAATTTTGCCCAGAATCATACAGTAAATCCCAGGTTTAAAAGCACTTTGTAATTTAATTATAAAGCACTGCTACTAGAAATTCGGGTTATGGCTGGGATTTAGCTCGGTTGGTAGAGCACTGCGCTGCAGTCTCTGAGGTCCCAAGTTCAATTCCCAGCACCACAAAAATGGAAGAAGGACCTGGCAATCCACTCCCAAAGCAATCCTGAAACAGTCAGCCATTGAAAACTGTGAGGATCGCTATGAGTTGGATACCGACTTGACGGCACCTAACAACAACAACTAGAAATCATTTGAGTAAATCTGCTCTTTTAAGTGAATTTGTATTAGATATACAGTGGAGACAAATAGTTTTGCTTCAGTAATGCTCCTTCCTGTGGTGCAGTCTGTGCCAATACAGACATTGCAAATAGAATGTAGATCTTTCTCACTAGGAGTAATGAGCAAATCTTGACAGAAAATACAATACATCCCTTTGAGAGCTAGTTTCTACTCCACATTCCAATTGACTGTGTTATTTGTTTACGTCTCCAAAGGTCTAATTAAATAGAGGTAATAAATTCAAAGCCCCTGTGATCAGTTGAGGGGAATGTTATTTTTGGTTGCAACTGTTAGATTGAATGATTTTCCTACTAATATGGTAAACATGGCCTTTGACTTATGGTCCCCTCTGATTTTGATGTCACTTTTGAGAACTTTTTTATTTGAGTCACCGAAGCTTAAGAAAAGTTACCATTCACCTATGATGGCATTTCTTTCTACAATAAAAATTGGGTGGAATGACATGGCAAGTTGCCATTGAAATTGGGGAGTTGAGGACACATGAATGAGAACAGCATGGATGTTCTCTATTATGTTCTTTACTGAACTGATTAGTAACCTATTCTTTTATCACTTCCTCTGCCCTCTTCTCCCAAGGTTATGTCCCCCTCCAGCAAGGTTCAAGTCCTTGTCTCCTCTGGGGCAATTGACAGACCTTTCACTCCCCGGCTCTCTGTAGGATTGAGTGAGAGTCTTATTGCAACTCCATCAAGGTTTAACATCTCCTTCTGCCCAATATCACTTCTCTCACCCCTGGCAAGTATAAGATCTAAAGTCTACTCACCAACACACCAACGGTAAGCAAATCTAAGAGCTTAAGAGTCTGTTTCCAGGGAAGCAGTCCCACAGGTGGGCCTTTGAGGATGGTGGGTAATAATTATCCCAAAGTCTATTAAGAGGGGATGAGACAACTATCATGAATATACTTCAAGAGAGAATTAGCTTATAGCCACAAAGCTTCAGCCAACATATCACCCTGTTTGAAGCAAGAATTAAAGAATGTGTTATAGATTTAGGGGGAGAAAGATTGGATTTTTGTCCTTCCTTGCCTGGAAACCACCTTTCCTTCCACCCCAGGTCAGGGAAGGGAGCCCGAGAAGAGCTTTCAATTGAGATTTGGGGTTCCACACAGACAGACTTCTTATTTCCCAGCTGGAAATCCCCAGGCCTGCAGAATTGTGGGTACTAAGGCTTCCTTGGGGCTCAGCAGAATATCACGAGAGAGTTCTTGGTAGAGATGGAGAAACATCATCTAAAGGTGGAGGTAGATGTTCATGTGCCATTTGCTTTGTTTTTGGAGAAGTCTACAGACAGGCAGCCTGAAGCCATACCACTGTGGTGTCTGCTCCCATCAGATCTCTGAAGCTAAGAAGGATTGGGCCGGGTTAATACTTGGATGGGAGACCTCCTGGGAATACTGGGTGCTGTAGGCTTGGGAGAAGGGCCTGACAATCCACTCCCAAAACAAAATCAACCTTTGAAAACCCTATGAATAGCAGAGAAACACTGACAATAGTGTTTCATCTGTTTTATGTAGGGTTGCTGTGAGTCCAACACTGACTTGACGGCACCTAACAACAACAACAACAAAGATAGGCATGGAACTTGAACAATCTTATGAGTAGGGAGAGAGGAGAGAGCAATGGAGGGAGCAGTGACAAAGGGTACAAGTTTCCATATCCAGAGTGGATTCTGTGGACGGCAGCTGTCTTGATGTTACCCCACTAGTAAGAGGCTAGAGGGTGCACATCAAGGGACAGGAGCTGAAGGAAAGTGGCCAGAGGTCAGAGGGAGAGTACACACCCCATGTCAGTCCCTGGGCTTTGTATCCAGATCCCCAGAGGGATCCTTGCTGTCCATTGTTTCTGTCTGGTCTGTGTGTGTCCAGTGTTTTTATACCCCATCCTCCCTCTGTCAATTTCCTCTCTGACTTTCCTCAAATGATTTCCTTCCAGTCCTTCTGAATTCTCCTTAATTGCTTAAGGAGACCAGTTTATGTGTCTTGCTTCTCATCTATAACCAATAGGTTGTTCGGCTAACCCAGTGGTTCCCACTTTCTGGATTCAGAACCCCTTTAATATCTATCTATCACAAAGTGTAAAAAAAACTCACATGCTCTTTTTATTCATTATCTATTTGCTTATCCAAAAACATGTGTTGATATTTCTCACAAAAAGTTTTAAAAAGAAGATAATTCTTTAAATTTATGAAGAAATGGGATCTAGTGTTATCAGTTACCCAAGATGATTTGATTACCATAATTAGGTATTAAATTTGGCTTAATTAGATTTCCTGGAAGTAGAGAAAGAGAGAAGACATGAGTTATGACACATTGACTTTCTGGCAAAAGAAAGCATTCAAAATTGTCAGTAGAGAGGCTTTGTCATAAATTAAATCCAAGTATGAATTTATTGCATGAGTTATTAAATAAAAATGCTGTGACTTTCAAAAGATGCATAAATGCTATTAGAATGTACAGCTCTTGAGTTGACACTCTATCAAGCTGAGAGCATAACATCCTATCATGAGGGCAGTTCTGTGCAATAGTAGAGTTGGAACTAGCAGAAAAAGATATGAGTTTAAAACCTGGTTCTATAGCTTTGTGGAGTATTTTATGAAAGCATATTGAGTTCTTACCTCTAGATGTCTGCTTATAGGTCTTTAATGTGGAAATAAAATAGTATACATGAAATTATACTAAGTGTGCCTGGCTTAAGCTAGAAGATTACTAAATGTTTCTTAAAAATGTCACATTGAAGACGAAGGTACACCTGACTCATGCCATGGTATTTTCAGTTGCATCATATGCTTGTGAAAGCTGGACAGGGAATAAGGGAGACAAGAAAAGAATTGATCCTTTTGAATTATGGTGCTGGAGATGAATATTGAATATACCATGGACTGCCAAAAGAATTACTAGATCCATCCCAGAGGTGCAACCAGAGTGCTCCTTGGAAGCAAGGATGGATAGACACTATCTTATGTATTTAGGACATGTTGTCAGGAGGGACCAATTCCTGGAGAAGGACATTATGTTTGGGAGAGTGATGGGTCAATGAAAAAAAAAAAAGATTTTCAACTAGATGTATTGACACAGTGTCTGCAACAATGGGCTTAAACATAAAAAAGATCATGTGTGAGGCACTGTGTCAGGGAGTATTTCATTCTGTCATACATAGTGCCATTATGAGTTGAACCCAATTTGACAGCACCTAACAACAACAATACCAACAAAAACAAATTCTAATCTGAGGAAAGGAAGAGAAAGATGGGGAAATAGATCCATTGACCAGCTACAAATATTTCCCCACAGCACTTAGCTTTATTTTTACATTTTAACTTCTGTCAGGAATTTTTTTCCATTTTACAGAGAAAATGGGGCTCTTGAATCCTGAATTGAGTTTAGCCAGTAGAAATCTTCAAACTCTCAAAAACCAACCCAACCCAATCCAACAATGGGACCTTTTCTTTGGCTGTTCTGAGCAACGTGGCTTTGCAGGCATTTGAGGGAGTTACATAGTGGATTGAACACTCTCTATCTGGAAGTGAGGTGACTGGCAGGCTTCATGGCTTCCTTGAGCCTAATACAGAGATGATGACTCTTTTCATCAGCCCACAGGAGCAGAAAAACCACATTTTCACTGGAACACAGGGAATGCTACTGCCCCAATGGGAAACATATCGATGTGTGGGCAACAAAATAGAATCACTCCTCTAAGGAAACTAAGTATATATCAGGACATTAAATTATAGCTCCCAAAGGATGGATTTTCAACTTAAAACATTTAATAAGTGAGTTAAAGAAAAGAATTGTCATTACTGGGACTCAAAATTGAAAACTAAAACATCCATTAAAAATTGGAACATGGAATGTGTATAGCACAAATCTAGGAAAATTAGAGTAATGCTCTGTGTGCTCTGATGCCCTGGGTTCAATCCCCAGCACCTCAAAAATGGGACAAGGATGTGAAAGCCCACTCTGAAACAATCCAGAAACAATCAGCCTTCAGAAACTTTATGAAAGTCTCTATGAGTTGGACACAGTTGATGGCACCTAACAACAACAGTTAAGATGAAAGATATTTGAAAACATGCAAGAATTCAAGTAATATCCATGCTACTACCCTGTCTAAGAAACATAGTCAATAATAGACTTAATACATGAATCAGCATAAGAACTTTAAAATATAATGAGAAGTATTAGTTATGTGCAAGTAATTCTGTTCCTTTTATACTTAAAATTTGAATAATATAACTAAAAAGTGGTTGAGAATATGAGAAAGAATGCTAAATAATATTAATTAAATGGAAGGGACATCTTAAATCAGAATTCCTAAGGGAGAGGTGGCCCAGAGTACCATGGCCAGTGTGTAGCGAGGAGAATAACAATATCACAAAGATATCCACATCCCATTTCTAGAAATCTGTGGATATCCTATTTGATATGGCAAAAGAATTTTGCAAATGGGACCCAATTATGAAACTTCAGATGGAAAGATTATCTTACATTTTAGGAAGTGGACTCCATATAATACTTTCCCAAGTATGGTCAGTGGAGTGGGAGTTCTGACGACAGAAGAATGGTTAGGAAGGTGTGATGTTGCTGGCTTTGAAGAAGGAGTAAGATGGCACAGGCCAACAAATGCAAGAGGCTTCTAGAAACTGAACAAAGCAAAGAAATTCTTCCCTATGGCCTCCACAGAGGAAAACAGACCTGCCCAGATCTTGACTTTAGCTCAGTGAAGTTCATGTCAGGCTTCTAACAAACAGAATTAGAAAATAATAATTATGTGTTACTTTAATTCACCAAGTTAGTGGTAACTTGTTGGAACAGTAATGGGAAATTAATACACAGAATCATCGACTTAAGTTGTGCTTAAAAGAAGACCACTCTGTTACTGATAACACCATATGTGACCAGCCTAATATTTTCTATTAAAGATAGGAGTGGCCACTTGGGTTAAAAATCTTGCCTATGTATATATTGTTTTAGTGAAATATTCTTAAAGCAAAATAGTAAAATATAGACAATAAAAGAATACAAAGAAAGTTATACAGGCAATATCAATATCATATAAGGAGAATTTAGGGCTGAATTTAAGATTGTTTACGGTTGGACCCTAAATGGTCAAGATGTTGAAATATAATAAAGCACAATTTATGAAGACACAAAAAGAGTATATGATATACAACAAATAGTATTGCAGCCAAACAAAAATATTCCGTATTAGAAATGCAAGAAAAATATTTTAAAAATATAATACTGGGGAATTTTAATGTATTTTCTTCATAACTAGACAAATACAAACCACAAATAAGCAATACTGATGCTTGGTATAGTACAATTTAACAAAAAGATTATGCTTTCTTGAAGGTAAGAGCATACTTATATTTGCTATATGTCTGAAATACAAAGTCAGGCAGGTGGGGGTCCAGACACATATGAAAAGTCTTAGGGCATTCAAAAAATGAACATAGGGCTACAGGTTTTACTTAGAACAAAAACCTGAAACCTGAAAACATCTTTTCTCTTTGGACACTAAGAAACATCCTCCTAAATAACCTTTGAAGAAAATAGAAGCTATTTACGTATATATTATTCTGAAAGCAACAATTACCAGGTCACAGCTTACTGACACCTATGGATATTAGCCAATACTTGGAGAATGTATGGTTCTGAATATCATTAAAAAGGTAAACATAAAAGGACTCTAATTTTTTTCTTAAAAAACAGAAGGAAAAGATAAACTGAAATAGAAAAGAGAGGAGGGA
>VMDO01030225.1:0-21583 GCA_007922755.1 Pedetes capensis | reverse complement strand
TGACTATTATTCAAATTTATGCACCCACCACCAAGGCCACAAATGAAGAAAGGGAAGACTTCTATCAGCTTCTGCAATCTGAAATAGATCAAACATGCAATCAAGACATACTGATAATCACTGGTGACTGGAACGCAAAGGTTGGAAACAAAGAAGAAGGCCCAGTAGTTGGAAAATATGGTCTTGGTGACAGAAATGAGGCTGGAGATCGCATGATAGAATTTTGTCAGACCAATGACCTTTTAATTGCAAATACATTTTTTCAACATCATAAACGGAGACTATACACGTGGACTTCACCAGACGGAACATACAGGAATCAAATTGACTACATATGTGCAAAGAGACGATGGAAAAGCTCTGTACAAAATGTCAAAACAAGACCAGGTGCTGACTGTGGATCAGACCATCAACTTCTCATATGCAAGTTCAAACTGAAGCTGAAGAAAATTAGAACAAGTATACGAGAGCCACGGTATGACCTTGAGTATATCCCACCTGAGAAATACTAGGAAGAAAAAAATCAGGGTGTCAGAAAAGTACACAATGGTGGTGCTTGATCTGAAGTGACAAGTCAGAGAAAACAAACATTGATTAAAAACTCAATCAATGCCAGGGGCCGTGGCCCATGCCTGTAATCCCCACAACTCAGGAGTGGAGGCAGGAAGATTGCAAGTTCAAGGCCAGAGGCAGGCTGCATAACTTAGCAAGACCTTGTCTCAAGATAAAAAATAGAAAAGGGGCTGAGGGTACAACTCAGTGGTAGAGCACTTGCCTAGCATGCACGAGGTCCTAAGTTCAACTTCCCAGTACTAAAACACAAAACAAAAAATGTCAATCAGCAACGAAAACCATTGTTGATTGGCTAAATTATGAGTCCTAAGGTATTGCTTTTTTGTACTTTTTGCACTAAATATTAATATTATATTTTATTTGTTTTTAATTGAAAAATAAAAATCATGTATTTTAAATGTACAACATGATGTTCGAAATATGTACACATTGTAGATTAGCTAGAAAAAGCAATTAGTAAGCCCATTACCTCACATAGTTATCACTTTTTGTGGTGAAAATATTTTAAATCTACTCTCTTAGCAATTAGCAAGAGTACAATTCATTGCATTAACTAAACACACCAACTTGTACAATGAGTTGCTTCAACTTACTCTTTCTGTCCTAGCTGGAATCTCGTGTCCTTCAAGCAACATCTTCTCATCCCCATCTACCTGCTTTCATTGTTTTCCTTTAAATAAGATGACATTTTTTTCTGTTATACATTTCTAGAGAATTCTTTTTTTCTTTTTAAATAGACCATAGTGAGGTGTGGGCTGGGATTTAGCTCAGTTGGTAGAGCGCTGTGCTGCAGTCTCTGAGGTCCCGAGTTCAATTCTCAGCACCGCAAAAATGGGAGAAGGGCCTGACAATCCACTCCCAAGGCAATCCCAAAACAGCCATTGAAAACCCTATGAGGGTCGCTATGAGTTGGATACTGACTCGACGGCACCGAACAACAACAACAACAACATAGTGAGGTAGCTTTGCACTGAGTAAAATGTACCCATTTTTCACATGTGGTTAGATGAGTTTTGACACACATATACAGCCATCTACCACCACAATGGGCTGGGATTTAACTCAGTTGGTAGAGCACTGCTGCGCAGTCTCTGAGGTCCCGAGATAGATTATCAGCACTGCAGAAACAGAAGGACACGGCATTCCACTCCCAAGGCAATCCCAAAACAATCAGCCATTGAAAACCCTATAAAGGTCACTATGAGTTGGACTCAATGGTACCTAACAACAACCACCACCACCACCACAATCAAGGCATAAGCCATTTCTAATTTCTATCACCCCTTAAAGTGCCCTTCTGCCTATTCACAATCACCTAGCCTCAGCCTAAAGCAAGCACTGAGGTGCTTCATAGAATATGATGATGATGATGATGATGATGATGATGATGATGATGATGATGTTACTTTGCAGTACTAGAGGGCTTAAACCATGATCTCATGCATACTTTGCAAGTGTTCAACCACTGGGCTGCACCTCCACCCCTTTTTTGTTGTTTTGTTTTATCTTGAGACAAAGTCTCACTGAGTTACTCAGGCTGCCTCTGGCTTCGAACCTGCAATTCTTGTGCCTCTACCACCTGAGTCCCTGGAAGTACAGGTGTGCACCACCGCACCTGGCATAGAATTTCTTTTATCACTAATTCTCAGGCTCCAGTTTTACAAGATAAAATCTCTACCTGAACTGATCCCCAAAATTTGAGGTTTTGACTCATCATCACGGATTTGGCAGCTGCTGACAGAAAATTCTCCTATTTAAAGGATAAAAGAAAATCTTTGTGAAGTGTAGAGAAGAAGCGGCATCGGGGTTGGCTTTGTTAACAGCTGGAGGAGGCAGGCTGTGGGATATGAACTAAAGATGTCAGGAAAGGGGTCCACACAGCCTACCCAGAGGAGGGGCCCTTATCCATGTCCCTGTCCTTTGTCCTCTGCCCAGGGTTATGCATTGTCTCAACAGGATGCTCTTGTCAATCAAGGTATCCCAGAGAGCTTGGTCAAATCACAACTTTAACTTCCTAGAATGAATTGCTAATCGTAGGTCAAAATAGAAGGCTTTAACCCTTTGCTCATATGAGTAAAAAGTTTAAAGGGGCAGAAGTGATTGTGCAAAAGAGAGATGACAAGATTTAGCACAACCTCCAGCACATTATAACCAGAGCTGGCCCTACTCATCTGGGTCCTTTCAAAGGAAGATGGATTGCATGGGATAGGGACCTCCACAGGCATCTGTTGAACACTTGTTCCCTTTGTTTCTCTTTCCTTTTCTCATTTGTCCTCCTTGGAAGAAAGAGTGCATCAGGAAAGTTAGATGTAAATCTGTTTTAAGATCAAAATGCTCCTAAAACAGAATCATTGGAGGCAAGTCTGTTACAGGGGAGACAGCTCACTATAGAGGATGTTCGTGCTCTCTGCAACTGGTTTATGCCCTTCTTATATCAGAGTGCCCTGAATCTACCTTCTGGAGAAGGAAAAAAGACAGACCTCAGAAAGCAAGGGGAAGAACAAGGAGAGGGGACCAGCCTCCTCTGCCCTAGAGAAGGCGCTACTCTGAAACTTCAGAGAAACCTCTAGTTGTGCCTCACAGGAAAAACCAGAACGAACTGGCCTGCCATCCTCCTAGACTTTCAGAGAAAATAGATTGTTTTCAACCTCCTTCACTTCCCCTAGAAAGACTGTTATCCAATTAGCCTCCTGCTTGGCTTAAAAGAAGTGTTTATGATGTCTGAGCAACAGCTGCTGCCTGGCGAAACAGAGACATGCTGCACTTCAACTTGACCCACCACAGCTTCTCCCAGGACCCATGTCTGTAGACTCTACCAGGTCACTACCAAGTCTTTTGCCTGGATGTGTGGCATAAGAGCCAGCACAATGTAGCAGGAAGGGTCCTGCTATGCATGGAGTCAGCAGGCCCAAGTGAAATCCATCTCTGCCACTTACAGGTTGGGTGAATGAGCAATTAGTTGACTCCGAAACCCCTGCGTCTTCTCCTAAGTACTGGGAGGACAACAATCCTGCCAGTCTGGGCAACACCACAGGCTGGGCGTGAGGAGCAAATGCGATGGAACTACTTACAGAAGGGGCTTTGGGGGCTGGAGAGCACAACTCCAAAGTCACTGCCTCACCTCCTGGCACATCAGCTCCAGGGTTGGGATTCCTTTCCTTTTTCTTTGTGTGTTCCATGTCACACATCAATGTGATTGATGGGCACATAGGTGCCCAGGTCACATGCAGCCACAGCCTCTGCAGGGGTGGCTGAGAGGCAAGACACGTTCTGCCTTATATCTATGACATCCATTGAAAATGAAAGGCCAAGACCTGGGTTCTGTTCCCAGCAGAGAACACTAGGGGGACTCTGCACTCCACATGCGCTAGGCTCCCTTCCGCTCATATGCTGGAGGTCGCCTTAGGCTGAGGTAGGGAGGGTGGGGAGGAATGAGTCTCAGCCTCTCCATCTCTCTTCTTCCTTCCTTCCCTCTCCGTACCCCCAGTGCTCACATCCAGCTGCTGCTTTGCTGCCTGAGGCCAGCCGAGCCTCTACCTGGTTAGGCCTGCACTAGCCCTGGCAAAGAGGGGATGACAGGCCCAGGAACTGGAGTTTGCTTTGCTGTTTGGCTGTGGAAATAGCTGCTCAGCTGAAGAGTGAGCACCTCGTCACAGATATAGCATCTGTCTTGCCTCCTGGGGAAAGGAGGAGAGTTACACTCTCTGTGGCCAGAACACTAGGCTACACCAAGTAGGGAATTTACAAGGCACATTTCTTCCCCTGATGCCTCCTCAAGCTCCTGCTCAGCACTGTTCCCTCTCTCCCCTGCCAGTGTGTCTTCTCAGCAGGCCACAGCTACTGGCACAGTAGTCAAGAAGGGGAAGGAAAAACACTTCTGATCTCATCAATTGTGTTCTAAGATTTTTTTAAAAACAAACTCATGTCAGTTCTAAGAGGTTTTAGAATAGCATTCATCATGCAAGCATTCAGATTGATCTATTGCCAGGCTGAGTCCTTATTAGATTGCTAAAGGATCTGTCACCCTTTGCCATTTCCATCCCACCCTTTGCCATTTCCATCCCTGAATATCTAAGTGGGAATTTTGGTGACGGTCTGTACGTCCAAGAGAGGAAACAGCATGCATGACAGTTGCCTTGCTCTTATTTCACGTGCAACTCCTCATCCTAAAACAACTCTTGCAGACAGAGGCTGTCACTAGACAGAACCAGGCTGCTGTGTTGCGCTTGAGCTTCTGTTGTTTCTCCCAAGGCCACTGCTTCTGTGCACTGTTGGTCCCTGGGGGAAACATGGACATTCTCTCCTCCTGAATCATGATGGGGCTCTGGCCAGCTGCCACAGAGATGTGGCAGAGAAAAGAAGCATGAATAAGAGGACCTATGGAGGGGGAGGTAGAGGGCAGCAGCCTCCTCATACCACCTTCCCATAGCTGGGCTGAAACTCTAGTCACCTCATTCAGGTGGATGAAGAACATCTGCTTCATTTCTTTCCTTTCTTTTCACTTATTTTCTTTTTCTTTATTTCCTTCTTTCCTTCCTTCCTTCCTTCCTTCTTTCTTCCTTTTCTTTCTTCCTTCCCTGATTCCTTCCTTCCTTCCTTCCTTTATTCTCTCTGTTCTTTCTTTTGTTACCATTACTGTGTCTTGAACCCAAGGCCTCATGCACACTATATAAGTACTCAATCACTGAGCTGTACCCCAACCTCTTTTTTATTTTTATTTTTGTTTTGAGACAGGGTCTCACTAAGTTATACAGGCTGCCTCTGGCCTGGAACCTGCAATCCTCCCACCTCAGCCTCCAGAGTCATTTTATTTTCTAGTATTGGTCTTTCCTCCCTTAGTCTCCCAACCAATCAGCCCCACTGAATAACAAGAGACGAAAAGCCTTTGAAAATGGGCTAGTTCCTAAAAAGCATATGAAAAAATGTTCAATATCATTAGCAATCAGGAAAATGCAAATCAAAATCACACTGAGATTCAATCTCCTCCCAGTCAGAATGGCTAGCATCAACAAAACAAACAACAACAATTGCTGGTGGGTGTGCAAGTGGGTGAAAGGAACCCTATTACACTGCTGATGGGACTGTAAGTCAGTACAGCTGTAATGGAAGTTAGTATGGAGGTTCTCAGAGAACTTAAAATGGAACTACCATATGACTCATCTAGACCACTCCTAGGCATATACAAGTCATCATACCACAGGGACATCTGCACTTCCATGTTCACTGCAGCTCTCTTCACAATTGTAAGGGTAGAGAATCATCCCAGATGACCATCAACAGATTATTGGATTTAAAAATATGGTATATATACACTTGTGGTTGTTGTTGTTAGGGTCCGTCAAGTGAGTACCCAAAGCATAGCAACCCTATCTATGTATGACAGATGAAACACTATAGTCAGGGCTTCTCTGCTATTCATAGGGTTTTCAATGGTTGATTGCTTTTTGGGAGTGGATTGTCAGGTCCTTCTCCTGAGCCTACAGCACCTGGTGTTCCCAGGTGGTCTCCTGTAGGGAGAAATTGGGAGGAAATTGGCAAAAAACCCAAAACTGGGAAAACAGCTAAATCTAGGGAAAATGAAAGTAACTTGTTTGGACATTTGTACAAAACCCTTCACAAATTCCCTTAACCTGATTGGACAATTGGACTCAAAGCTGATTGGCTCAGGCCATTCTGTGGACTAGCTATATAAGGAGCTGCACTTTTTTTCGCCCAGACCTTCTACCACCAACAAGGAAAGACCCTGTTTTCTCCTGGACCACCAATGAGGAAACAGCTCTCTCTGCTCTCTCGCCCGGACCTTCAATGAGGAAAGAATGCTCTCCTGCCGCAACCATCAACAAGGAAAGAACCCACTCTCTGTCTGATCACCGACAAAGCAAGAACTCTCTCCTCATGATCACCGAGACCTCCAACACGGGTGTTTGTCCCTGGAAGGCAAAAGCGCCTGAGGCTTTTCCTTTCTCCCATATCCATCAGCATCCCAAGGGCCACAGGAGTCTGTGCCCTTCACCCGAGGGTCCCAAGTGAATTGTGTTTAGTATCTGTGTGCACAGAGGTGCCACGCACCCGAACATCCAGGCCTGACCGGGAGGTGTGTGCCCCACAATCTCCCATCCAAGGACTAACCAGGCTCGACACTTTATAGCTTCTGAGATCTGATGGGATCAGATGCCACAGTGGTACAACTGTAGGCATATATACATAATGGAATATTATTTAGCTGAAAAGAAGAAAGACATTATGTCATTTCAGCAAAATGGATGGAACTGGAGATCATCATTTTAAGTGAAAGAGAAATAGTGGATGTAGCTTGATCTACCTTAAAGAAATATATATATATATATATATATATATATATATATATGTATGTATATATATATATATACATATATATATATATATCTCAGAGATTAGAAAGGCCAATTAATATGACTGTTATTCAAATTTATGCATCTACAACTAAGGACATAAATGAAGAAAGAGAAAAAAATTTTACCAGCTTCTGCTGTCTGAAATTGACTACATATGCAATCAGGATGTACTGATAATTACTGGTGACTTGAATGCAAAAGTTGAAAACAAAGAGGAAGGTTCAGTAGTTGAATAATATGGCCTTGTTGACAAAAACTGTGCTGGAAATAGTATAATAGAATTTTATCAGTCTAATGACCTCTTCACTGCAAATACATTTTTTCACCAACATAAATGGTGACTCTACACATGAAATTCACCAGATGGAACCAAATTGATTACATTTATAGGAAAAGATGATGGAAAACTTCAATATCAAAAGTCAGAACAAGACCAGGTGCTGATTGTGGATCAGACCATCAACTGCTCATATGCAGGTTCAAACTGAAACTGAAGAAACTTAGAACAAGTGTATGACCTTGAGTATATACCACCTGAGTTCAGAGATAATCCCAAGAACATATTTGATGCATTAGACACTAATGATCAAAGACCAGACAAGTTGTGGCATGACATCAAAAACATCATTCATGAGGAAAGCAAAACATTATTAAAAAGACAGGAAAAAAGAAAAGACCAAATTAATGTTAAGAGAAACTCTGAAATTTGTCCTTGAATGTCAAGTAGTTAAAGTAAAAGGAAGATATGATAAAGTTAAAGAACTAACTGAAGAACTAAACAACATTTCAAAGGGCAACACAAGAAGACAAAATCAAATATTATAATGACATGTGCAAAGAGCTGGCAAAAGAAAACCAAAAGGGAAGAACATGCATTGTTTTCCTCAAGCTTAAAGAACTGAAGAAAAAATTCAAGCATCGAGTGGCAATAGTGAAGGATTCTATAGGGAAAACATTAAATGATGCACAAAACATCAAAAGAAGATGGAAAGAATCTTCTTTCCATTCCATTCCATGGAATACATATGATCAGGAACCAATGGTACTGAAGGAAGAAGTGGCAACTGCCTTGAAGGCATTGGTGAAACACAAGGCTCCAGGAATTGATAGAATACCAGTTGAGATTTTTCAACAAACAGATGCAGCACTGGCGGTACTCATTTGTTTGTGCCAAGAGATATGGAAAAGAACTACCTGACCAGCTGACTGGAAGAGATAAATTTTTGTACCTCTTCCTAAAAAGGGGATCCAATAAAATGCAGAAAATATCGAATGATATCATTAATATTTCACACAAGTGAAATTTTGCTAAAGATCATTCAGAAGTGATTGCAACAGTATATTTGCAGGGAACTGCTAGAAAATCAAGCCAGATTCAGAAAAGGGGCATGGAACCAGGAAAATCACTACGAATGTCATGTGAACATTAGCCAAAAGCAGAGAATACCAGAAAGATGCCTGTCTATGTTTTACTATCTATGAAAAGGCATTTGACTGTGTGGATCATAACAAATTATGGATAACACTGCAAAGAATAGGAATATTGGTGCACTTAGTTGTACTGATGGGGAATCTATATGTGGAGGCAGTCCTTTGAACATAATAAGGAAACACTGCCTGGCTTAAAGGGCTGAGGTTTCGCTCTGTTGGTAAAGCACTGCTCTGTAGTCTCTGAGATCCCAAATTCAATTCCCAGCACCGCAAAAATGGGAGCAGGACATGGCAATCCTCTCCCAAGGCAATCCGGAAACAATCAGCCATTGAAAATCCTGTGAGGGTTGCTATGAGTCGGGACATGACTCGACAGCACCTAACAACAACAAAAACAGCCTGGTTTAAAGTCATGAAAGGTGTGCACCAAGGCTGTATCCTTTCACCATACCTCTTCAGTCTCTATGCTGAGCAAATAATCAGAGAGCCTGGAAGATTGGATGAAGCCTCATTAATAACCTGTGATGGGCAGATGATACAATTCTACTTGCTGAAAGTGAAGATGATTTGAAACATTTACTGATGGCAATCAAAGAACACAGCCTTCCATACGGATTGTTCCTCCATCAAGAAAACAAAAATCCTTATAACTGGGTCAGTAAGCAACTTCACGATAAATGGAGAAAAGATTGAGATTGTCCAAGATTTTGTTTTATTTGGTTCAATAGTCAACATCCACAGAAGCAGCAGTCATGAAATCAAAAGATGCATTGCACCGGGAAAAGCTGTTGCAAAGACTTTTTTCTGGTTTAAAAGTAAAGATAGTTTAAAAGTAATGATGTCACATCGAAGATGAAGGTGCGCCTGACTCATGACATGGCATTTTCAGTTGCATCATATGGTTGTCAAAGCTGGATGTTGAATAAGGGAAACAGGAGAAGAAGTGATGTTTTTTAATTATGATGTTAGAGACGAATATTAAATATATCATGGAATGCCAAAAGAACCCACAGATCTGTCCTAGAAGAAGTGCAACCAGAGTGCTCCTTGGAAGGAAGGATGGATAGACTGTGCTTTACATATTTTGGACATGTTGTTAGCAGGGACCAATCCCTAGAGAACAACATCATGTTTGGGAGGGTGGCAGGTCAATGAAAAAAAAAGACCCCTCCAAATAGATGGACTGACAGTATCTGCAATAATGGGCTTAAACATAAAAAAGATCGTGTGCTTGGCGTAGTGTGGGGGAGTGTTTCTTTCTGTTGTACATAAAGTCACTATGATTCAGACCTGATTTGAAGGCACCTAACAACAGCAACAGTAGGAATAGAAAATACTAAGGAACCCATCATGAGCAGGGAGGGAACTACTGGGAAAGGAAGGAGGTTAGAAAATCAGGAGGGAGAGGATGAGCAACATATGAGGTAAACTGTGAGAGAACTAGTACAAAATACAGGTTGCAACTCTATGAAAATTCCATAATGAATCTCACTATATTTTAAGCAGGGCTGAGATTTAGCTCAGTTGGTAGAACACCACTCTGCAATCTCTGAGGTCCCGAGTTCGATTACCAGCAAGGCAATCAACTCCCGAGGCAATCCCAAAACAATCAGCCACTGAAAACACTGTGAGGGTCACTATGAGTTGGCCACGACTCGACAGCACCTAACAACAACAACAATACTTTAAGCAACTAAAAAGAATCATATTATACCTCATAGATATGTATAATCGTTTCTACATATTAATAAAAAAATTTTATGTAAAATGTTTAAGGAGTTGGAAGCATCCACAATCCCGATGATTTTATAATTACACAGCATACATATGAAGTGAATTAGCACTCTGTACACTATTAAAAAAAGAGAAGAAAAGAAAAGAAAAGTGCTAGTTTGCCCTACAGCAGTGTCTAAAGGTGTGCAACTGCCTCTTTCCTCCCCAGGTAGTCTTTGAAGAGCCTGTTCCTTCTCCCACTTCTCCTGCCACACATACCTGGTTGCAGGGGACCCAGGAGCTTAGAAGCCAATGGGCAGGTGGGCATGGCACTGCTGCTTGGGCCCCTACTGGCCTCTGGAGCAGTGGAGGCCTCTGTGCCTAGGTTCTGCTGGTCCTGCTCCTGAGCCCCACACAGGGGCTCCTCAGGCTCAATCTTGCATTTGCCAGGCCGGAGGTCCTTCCCCAGTGCTGACATGGCCCTGCGCTGGCCTTCACAGGGCCTGACCTTCCTGGATGATAGGATCACCCCAACCCCATGGCAAGGCCACGGAGTACACACATGGTGGTGCTGACATTGGCCTCCCCGTCTCTCTTCTGGGTACCTGGGAACTCCAAAACGCCTTCCAGGCCACCCAAGGTCAAAACCAAATCAGACTCTCCTCTGCCTCACTAGGCCCAACTGCCACCTTATTTATTTTGATGTGGCCGTAGGACGGTGCTGATGAGGCGTGTGTAAGATGGTGTACTACCATCTCTTCCAACGCCACCAATTTCCATAGTTTGGACTCTGAGGGGTTGGTTGCAGCACACAGCTTTGGTGGCTGCCTCCCTCCATCTCCTCTAACAATCTGTGAGTCAGAAGGAGTCATCTATCTGGTGTCATATCCCTCCATCCCTAAAGCGTGTCTGCCCTGTCACCTTATCTGGAATAGTCAAGACCAGTGAGGCAGAGTGATAAAACCAATGTGCAGATTAAACAAAGTCCAAAACAGGGTCCCCCTGACACTTCCTTAAAGCTTTCTACCAAAAAAAAAATCAAAACAAAACATTAAAACAAAAAATCGTAGTCATTGTTAAAGGAAAAGGGAGACATGGTCATGCATCTCATCTCAACACCACTGAACTTGAATAATCAGTGTATTCACAGAGGAATGTTACATGTTAGAGGAAATTCTGGTAGTGATAAGATATTGGAATTAGAATTTCTAGAATCCTAGAGAACATGGAGGACACTTCCATTTTGTAAATAAGGTAAAATGCAGTAAGTTTGACTGAGTCATCCTACACCTGAGGCCCAGTGAGACAGTTAGTACCAGAAATCACATGTACCAGACAATCAGTAAAGGCAGATATAACTCCCTCTCAAATTTTTAGTGGATAAATATAGATAAAAGAAAAAACATAACCAAAAACAAAAAGAAAAAGAGAGCCCAGCCAAGGTAAGGTTCATACACAGCATGGTCCACTTGGTATGAACAGAGGCAAACTGGGGAGATTTTGAGGATCCTAGTGTCCATATGGGTTAATTTTCATTGCTGTGACCAAATTACCCAACAGAAGCAACTTAAGAGAGGAAAGACTTATTTTGGCTCATGGTTTCAGAGAGTTTCAATCCATCATGGTGGGGAAGGAATGGTGGAGAACAGCTGTTTGCATCACAGAAAACCAGGAATCACAGTCTACAACTGAAATCAGGGGTTAGGTATCACCTTTAGAGACTTGCCCCTAATAACCTACTTCTACCAGGCAGGCCCCACCTCCCAAAGGTTCCACAGCCATCCAAAGTAGCACCACCAACTAAGGACTAACTGTTCAACACATGAGCCTATGGGGGGCATTTTATATTCAATCCATAGCAGAGTTTCTAGACGATTAGGTACTGCTATGCGCTAAAACCTGCAACCATACCACCATGGCATCCAATCCCATCAGATCACCAAAGTTAAGCAGGGTCAGGTCTGGGAACAGCAGGTGCTGCAGGCTTGGGAGAAGGAGCCGGCAACCCACTTCCAAAAAACAATCAGCTATTGAAAACCCTATGAATAGCAGAGAAGCACAATAGTGTTTTCATCTGTTGTACATAGGGTTGCTATGAGTCAGACACTGACTCGACAGCATCTAAAAACAATAGTAACATGGGCTAAATGGTTGTGCTCCCCAAAAACCATATGTTGAAACCCTAACAGCCAATGTGATGGTTTTTGGAGATGAGGCCTTTGGGAGATGATTAGATTATGAAGAAAGAATTTGCTTTTCTCTTTCTCTCCATGTGAGAGCGCAGTAAGAAAACTACTGTCCACAAACCAGAAAGATGGCCCCTAGCAGAACCCAGCCATGCTAGCATCCTGACCTCAGATGTCTAACCTCCAGAACCAGGGGAAATAAACTTTTGCTGTTTAACCATCATGTCTATGGCAATTTGTTGTAGTAGGTTGCACTGACTAACACATACACACCAAAGAAAATTTTCATGCTATATCAGTCATACATTCAACTAGTTCTTAATAAAGATGCCTTACATGTCAGGGGCAATGGAAAGTCAGAGCACAGCAGCAACTAAGAGTAAAACAGTAATCTGGAAACTAGAAAGCACACATTCCAAGCCCAGGATGCAGTGGGGGCACAAACTGAGCAAGAAGTTGGGATAGAGAAAGACAGAATTACAAGGGAGAATCCAGAGTCCAAGCAAGATGTCTAAGTAACACCCCATACCTTTTAGAAGACTGCATACTGAATTAACCATCTGGCCCAGGCAAGAAGCTTCTCCTATGCTTTTTGTTAGGTAGGAATGTCTCCCAAGAAAAGTTGTGCAGGAATGTGAGGTATGCACCTGCATGACTCCCCCAGCCCTTCCGGCCCTGTCTCCCAGTTGCTGGCTCTTATCACACCCACTCCCAGCTCAGCTACGTTGTGTCCTGAAAACAAGTCTGAGTACTCATCAAGGCAAAGACTTCTGATTAACTAAATGCTCCTGTTTTTGCTATTATTTGGACCAAATTCTCTTTCTTTTTTCCACTTCTCCTCCCTATACTCCTTGCCAGTGCAAAGGAAATTGGGGAAATCAGAATAAGAACAATTTTTCCCTTACCATGATTCCAGCAAGAAGAGTTTTCTAGTCACAGAAATCACCCAAAATTCCCTACCAAACAAGATTTTGCTTTATAAAAGAGGAAAGATAAATGTGTCATGTAAACCATTTGTGAAGCTCTTCTGTTGGTTTAGCTTGAGGTAGTTAGCTCTTAGTGAGTGTTTTACAACAATGCTCTGCCTTTTAAATGCTACATTTAGAGGATTTGAAATTCTTCCCTTGGGTTGTTGGTGTTGCTTTGTTCTGGTGGTGGCCCTGTCTGGTTTGGTTTGGTGCTGGTGATTGAATCCAGGCCTAAGCAGTTGCTCTATCACTGAGTTATGTCAGCAGCTCCTAAATTCTTCCTTTTTAACAATTTACATCTGCTTTGTTCCAAAAAGAACTGAAGGTGGGGGAAATGTCACTGCCATGTGTATGTGGCAGCAACCTTTGATTTCATGTCCCCAAGGGTTTAGCTAGGTCTCTAGTTAGCTTTGCATTTCCTGCAGTGCAGTCCTGGCTTATATTCTATAAACCCTAAGGAAGAAAATAATACATCTAATAGAATTTTAATGCCATAATTTAACTCTTCCTTTTTCTCTTTCATTAAGATGGTAATGCTGCAATGTTTCCATCATTCAGGCAGAACTGCAGATTAACTGAGTGTTTTGTTATACTACACACCTGCCTATTACTTCACAGAACATACTAGAATATTTTCCCAGATTTTCCATCCTTTGTGTTAAGAAAAGGGAGGGATGGGTACATACCCTGCTGAAAGTCCTTTGCCTGGAATTTGAGCCTCCCTCCCTCTCGGATTGCTTCTGCAGCTTTGTGCACACCTCCCGACACATCGTGTGCTCTGGCCGCATGAGGCTACTCTCTGGGACCTTGTTTTCCTCCTGTACTATTTTCATTTCTTACTTTTTCTCCACCACCCTTGGACATAGCTAGCTAGATAGATAGATAGATAGGTAGGTAGATGGATTGCCTACTCTCTAGGGTTTACTTTTTAAATTGTTGCTTTCAATAAAAAATGATATATTATATTATATATTTATATATTATATATAAATATATTTATATTTATATTATGTATATATTTATATATAATATATTATATATAAATATATTTATATTTATACCATGTGTATATTCATATATAATATATAATATGCATATTATATATTATATACTTTTGCTTTCAATAAGAAATTATATATATAATATAATATAATATGATTTCTTACTGAAAGCAACAATTTAAAAAGTAAATCCTAGAGAGCAGTCAATCCATCTATTTATTAATCTATTTACTGTGCAGGAAACACTGTTCCTTCCGATTTTGTTTCAGTTAGGTTGCAAAATAATAACACTTCCTGGCTGTGGATTTGTCTATTCCCCAGGCACTCTGGCTCAGCAAATGATAAGTCTGCGTCAGCTAAGGCCATCTCCGAAAGTAATCGGGCTTTGTCTAACGAGTCAATGAAGACACTGTGTTCTTTATACTTTTAAGTTAACCAGCACTTGTTCACTCTGCTAAGTTGCACAGGCCGCCTCTGGCCTTGCACTTGCAATCCTCCTACCTGAGCCTCTCCAGTCACTGGGATTATAGGCATGTGCTGCAGCACTCTGCCTCTCTTTGTACTTTTAAGGTAATCAATTCCTGTTCACTTGTGGTTCATGCCATCATGTCATCCTGAGGTGGATGACAGGATCATCAGACTCACCTCCACGCTATACCATCTTTCAGCCCATGGAAAGGCAAATGGTGATAAAGATTTTCTAGGTCACCAGGAAGTACCCTTTGGGGAAAGCTTATTTTTTCAACTTTTCTACTTACAGAATAAAGAGGAGCACCGAACAAGGGACAAATGCCACGGGACACCCCTGACTGTTCAGTCTTCCTCTTCCCAGAGCTCACTGTCACTGGTGGAGGATGGAGCTGTGACAAGGCAGTAACACCAGCCCACAAGCTGCAGGACGGGAAGGCTGTATGCACAGCTCCATGTCCTTTTGTCACAGTGAACCAAATGGTAACTCTCAAGAATTTTCACCCAACCATCTTACTGATGCTTTGTGAAGTAACAGAAAGTGTCAGTGTTCTGTCCACAAAAATGTTTTTCTAGGATAGAAACAAATATTGTTGTAAGGTCCAAATTTATGCAATACATATAAAGTGTCTGGCTGCTTCATAAGACTAAAATAAGGAGCTGATCATGGTATGATTTCAGGAAATACAGTTTATTGCTATAAGAAGACTTTTGCTGTTGTTGTTGCTAGTACCTAAAAAGGAGAAACATGAGGATAATTCTTCTGCAATCATATCTCAGAGTCCTGGGGCAGGGGGAATTTGTTCTGGAATCTCTGTGGATACCCAAATCCAAGCATGCTCAAGTCCTTTACATAAAGCCATATAATACTTCTATATACCCTATGCACATATTCCCAAATGCTTTAAGTCATTGCTAGGTTACTTATAATACCTACTATGATAGAAATAATTGTTATACAGTATTCTTTGGAGAATGATAAGAAAAATCATCTATACATATTCAGTACACAAGCAATTTAAAAAATATTTTTGACCTGTATTGGTTGAATTCACAAATGTGGAACCCATGGATACAGAGAGATGATTCTACACATCATAGAGAATATAAATTAACCACACAGTGAATGATTTCCAAACTTATTCAAGTCAAATTGCTTGATTATTCTGGAAGAAGGCTTCTGTGTTTCAGGTGTACCTTTACACAAGGAGTTCTTGGAAGAGATGGTACCCAACACAGCAAAGTTCTATGACCACACATACAAACCCACAATGCTGACTGTGTTGGCTCATGGGCTAATAAGGGGTGGCCCATTCAAAGCCAAGCTCTTGGTCTTTGAAGTGGCTCCTGGAATGCAGCCTAAGCCCCCAAAGCCTACCAAACTCTTGAGTCTTTGTGTACTTTGGATTCATGCTTAATGTCAGGAACTAACATGGAATCTGACAAGATGTGATCTCACATGCTTGAAGGGAGGGGAATACATTGCAAGTTCTTATCACAGCAAAACACGTTACCCATGTACATAAGTGTTTGGAACTATTTCAAAGCTGCATCACACTGGTATAGTGCCTGGCTCACACCAAGCATGTGATAGGGGCTGGATTTTCAACAAATACTGAGAAAGAGCTAGAGTACCTGCTTCTGTTTTTCTTCCCTTCTCTGGCTGCTATTCAAAGCAAATAAGTAGATCCCTTCAGGCACAGACCCATAACCAATTGTTCCACATACTCTAGTGCAAACAGTATGTAGGAACATACCTCATCCACTCCCTCAAGCATAAACTTTGCATAAAGTATCACTGGCAAGTAAATGGACCAGTTCTATTTATGACTATTAAAATGTATACCCTTTGTCATATCTCTAACTTGAAATAATATAGATTTTTCCAGAATTTCATTGAGTTCCCTAGATGTTCAAGAAATAATATCTTTATTTGTATGACAGGAGGGATTAACATTTTTAAACTTACCCTTTGTGAAATAATCCAAAAGAACATCTTGACTAAGGCCTACCCTAGCCTTTGAGAAGACTGGTATAATTGGCTTGTCATCTATAAATTACCAAAATGTTCAATGATACCAAATAAATAAGAATGTAAAACATGTAAGAGGCATATGAAGCCTAAGAAAGGAAGCTGGCTATTTATCTTCTGAAATGAATACTCAATAATAAAAGGCAAAAGATGTAACTACATTTGTCAAACCCAGCAATTAAAATCACTCTCTCCAAGGTTATTAAAAGGGTAAATTCTTTTATTACAACTTCCACGGGGTGAGCTCTTTCAATAGAAGTCTTCAGTTTAGTCTTCATTTTCCCTAACATTAGTTTGTACAATGTAATCCAGTTCTCAGATATTACCATAGATCATCTAGCTTCCAAGGAACCTTCCCAGTCAATCCATCTGACTGTAGAATCACTCAGCCATCACTCCCACTATGGGAAGCTCATTTCCTTCCAAAGCAGTTCATTCACATTTGTAGCTTTGTGCCTCATAGTCATCTCATAAATATTTTACCTATACCAACAAGGCACTATAAATCACATACATGTAAGATTCATAAGATTGATATTACTACTTTATTTTAAACTTGATCTCAAATTTCTCAACTAAAACAATGAAAGACCACTAAAATTTAGACATTAATCATGAAAGTGAGGATCATGTGTTTTTAAAGGGTGAAACAATGAGGTTTAAACAATGCTAACTGAACCCTAAGTCTCTCAACCAGTGAATAACATAGGTGAAACCAGAACTCAAATATTCTGTTTCCTAGTAACTATTCAATAACACATCATGGCCAACCAATGGGCCACCAACTCCTTCATAAGACAATAGAGTCACGTCTCAATATCCATGGGGGATTGCTTCCAGGACCCCTGGAGGGAAGAGCTACCCTGGCAGCCATTTATAACATGACCGTGGCCTTCCTGTGGTATTAGAGTCTGGGCTAGGGCAGGAAATGTGTGTAGGCTTTCCTTTGGGAAAATACAAAGTTGGCAACTCTCACACTATACCCAGAGAATTGTACCCGATGCCAAAGGCAGCTGATCCTTGCTTTAAAAAAGGAAATATAGAAGGAAACAACCACACACTATCCTCAACATCAACAAAGATGTTCAAGTCCTTCATGTAAAGTGGCATGGTATTTGTATATAACCTATGTACATCCTCCAGTATACTTGAAATCTTCTCTAGATGACTTATAGCACCTAATACAGTATAAGTGCGATGTGAATACTTGTTGTGCTGTATTTTTAAGAAAATAATGACAAAAAAGGCCTGTACATGTTCAGTACAGGCACAATTTTTCTTTCTCAAATATTTCCAATCCACAGATGATTGACTCTGAGAGTGCACAATCCATAGATACAGAGGGTCAACTATGTACACATCATGTGATGGAACTAGTTACAACTAATGTACTCTTCTTCCCATTTATATGAAAGGAAGTGAAAACTCTCAATATATAGTAGATTTCAGCATCTCCTCTCTGAAAAGAATCAAATTGAAAAATTTACCAACCAATTAAAAAATAAAAGGCAGTAGACTTAGCCTGGTTCAAAATTTTGTACAGGACCAAATGTGTCTTTTACCTAAAAGAATTACTGGAGTTCTTTAGGAATGATACCTGCTTCAGAAGGAAGTGAGGAAAAGAGGGCTCTGAGGTCCTGGCCAATTCTTAGAGTCTCTGATTCCATTAGGACATTTTTATCTACATGGCTATCATGACTCCAGAAGCTAGGTATTATTGCTTTAAATATTACACAGGCATTTTAATTTATGTATCAACCAGCATCATAAGGAATTAGCCTCTTTGAATCAGGGACATCTTTTGAAAAGCCATGAACAAGCTGGGTGCAGTGGCGCACAACTGTAATCCCAGCTGCTCAGGAGGCAGAGGCAGGAGGATCGCAAGTTTGAGACCAGAAGCAGTCTGTGTAATTTGGAGAGACCCTGTCTCAAGACAAGTAAAAAAAAGTGGGCTAGGGGTGCAGCTGAGTGGTCCAGCGCTTGCAAAGAATGCAAGTGCAAAGCCCTGGGTTCAACTCCCAGTACCACAAAAAAAAAAAAAAAAAGAACAAAAATTTAGCAAATTTCAAGTTGTATTTAGTTTTGCCCACATGATTGCAGAAATTCCCTTCAGAGTAAGTTTACCATTTATTATCAAATTAATTTAAATTTCATTATTTTAAATGACACTATTATTCTGTGTCTCATATATCAGCAGGTGCTCACATTACTCAGTTTTTGAGTCATGGGAAAGTTAATTATAATAGCTTTAATTATTTCTCTACAACAATAAAAATGGACCCTGAAAAATGCCATAAGAAGGTTTAATGTTTGACATACAAATAAAAACCTGTAGTGATTTTTTTAAATCTTCTGCATTAAATCACATAATTAGACACAAAGTTTCAGGTGCAATTTGTTTTTGTAATTGTGTTCCAAGTGGTATAATTTTTAATTATTTATAGAGTTCAATGTTCATTCCTTGAATTTTTAAGCTGCAATTTTTCTTTTCTACCTAAAGCTCTTTTATTAAGGCTTGCCTCTCTTTTGATATGGATTATTTGAATTCCTAACTGAACAATAGATCACAGCTTCCTCAATTTTACTTATGCAATGGCAAGACAAAAAGTACATGGCTTGGGAAATACAGTATACCCCTGAAGATAAAAGTAATAATAGTGTTCTGTAATGAAGAAATATCTTGAGAATAGTGTGTGGTTGTCTCCTATCTTTCCTTTTTTAAACAAGGATCAGCTGCCTTTGGCATCGGGTACAATTCTCTGGGTATAGTGTGACAGTTGCTGACTTTGTACTTTCCCAAACGAAAGCCTACACATATTTCCTGCCCTAACCCAGGCTCTAATCCTGCAGAAGCCCGCAGTCATGTTGTAAATGGCTGCCGGGGCAGCTCTCATCTCCCAGGGCTGCAGGATGGTTTCCCAATTCAATTTAACTAAGGCTGTATCTCGCCCTGAACACAGCTCATTTACAAAGCTCAGCTCAAATCTCAATGATCTGGATGAAAAACAATTTACAATGAGAAAGCATACTTTGTAGTAAGAAATCCTGCTGGGCATCAACATTAAGATCTGAAGATATGCTGGAGAGAATGTGCAATAACAATACTAATAATAGCAGTGTAGTGGCAATAATTAATAACTGACACGAGAAAGAAAAGACCATTATCTGGAAATGTCGACTATGGCTGCCTAACAACAACAACTAGGGCTGAGGCAGCGCCTTCACTCAGTGGATCTAAAAACACTTCATCTCAAATTTCCTCCCCACGTCTCTCTTTTTCAGAACTTGAGTTGCCTCACTCTTTCTTCCCACTACAATAATTACATTGTTTCCAAAAAGGCCTGCCAAATCTTCACTTAGAAAAGTAAAAATGTAATTTATAAAATGTTTAATGCAAAAATAAACTTCAACTTGCTATTTAAAGTAATGAAAAAACTGGATACAACATAGTCCTGTCAAAAGATAAAAAGCTTTAGAGCAGTGCCTAATTATTGGGAATCACACCCTAAAGTCAGAATCACATCCCCTATTCACAATCACATGCCCTTATTCAGCCACAGCAGGTGGGAATCAGGCAATGGTGGGCAGCATATATAAACCCAAGCTTGCCCATCTGTTTATTAGGAATCATTGCAAACAATGTTCAGGACTGTTGAAAGATATACTGAAATATAAGGGGTTTGGTTAAGTAAATTATACAACATACATGAAAAGGATACTGTGCAGCCATTACCAAACCTGTTATAAAAGTACAATTGTATAGAAAGCTATTTATTCACCATCCATTAAAGGGAAACACACAATTGACTGCACAGTTCTTTCCCAGGACCCTCTGTATCCTAGGGAAAGGACAGCCCTAACTGTCCATGGTTTCCCCTCTCTCTCTCCAAGTTCTCCTCAGGCAGCCCTTGGGTGGCCTCCCAGCCACCATCCCCAGCATCCCAAATGCTAGTCTTTTCCAGATGCTCTACTAGAAAAGTTTGCAGGCTTGCTTATCTGGTAGGTGCTGGATTGCCACGCTGCACCCCAGGACCCCATTTTTTTTTCTTTTTGAGACAGGGTCTAATTGGGTTGCACAGAAATCGGGCTTGCGTCCCTCCTACCTCCAACCCCCAAGTCGTTGGGATTGCAGGTGTGCACCACCGCACCCGACTACAAGTGTTTTTATTAGTGTTTGGGAGAGAGCATATGTGAGATTTCCCTTTTTTTTTTTTTTTGTCCTTTCTTTCTTTTCTTTCTTTCTTTCTTTTTTTCTCTTTTCTTTTTTTCCCTCTTTTTTTCCTTTTTATTTCTCTCGTTTTCTTCCCTATTTTTCCTCCTTTCTTCTCTTACTCCCTTCCCTTTTTCTACCCTTCTCCTCTATCTCTTAAGCTATATATGTGTCATTGTTCTAATAATTTATTCCTTAAATCTCAACCTTAATATTAACTTTGACAGTAATTTCTTTTAACCTCTGTCCTCTACCTCTTCCTTCCACCTCTTCTATTTCTAGATCCCCCCTATTTCTTACCCCACAGAAGAGAAACGGAATCTATCGCCTCCCTAACCCTTACCCCCTCTGGAGTCGGACTGGTAGATTCTGTTTACCGGACCTCACTATGCGAAAATCAAATAAAAATACAAAAACCACAAGGGGGCAGGATGGAGCTGAAGGCGTCACAGATCATACTACCACAATGGATCAGTTAAATGACTCGCAATTACTAGAGATCTCTGAGTCGGAGTTCAGAGTCATGGTTATAAGCATGCTAAGAGAAATAAAGACAAATACTAAAAATACACTGGAGATAATTGAAAGAAAGGTTTCTAATTTGGAAACTGCTCTGTCATCACAGTT
>VMDO01030224.1:0-21581 GCA_007922755.1 Pedetes capensis | reverse complement strand
CCAACATACACATAAAGTTGTGCTATTTACATTGATATTGACCTCTCCCTCTTTATCCCTCTTCATTGACCCTCCTCTCCATCCCATCTTCTCCAATCTTCACTTCCCTCTTCTAGATCCCTCCCTTCTTCTTTCCACTCCTTAAATTGTCCCAAAGTTTAATTGTGCATTTTTTATATTTCAATTTATGTATAAGACTTTTTCCATCCTTTAAGTTTGATTCAGCACCCACATATGAGTGAGAACATATGGTATTTCTCTTTTTGGGCTTGTGCTTGTTCACTTAAGGTGATGTTCTCTGATTCCATTCATTTTGCTGCAAATGACATTATTTCATTTTTTAAATTGCTGAGTAGTATTCCATTGTGTATATGTACCACAATGATTTTTTATCCATTCTTCTGTTGATGGGCACTTTAGTTGATTCCATATCCTTGCTATTGTGAAAAGTACTGCGTTGAATATGGAGATGCAGTTGTCTTTGTGGTATGATGACTCATCTCTCTTTGGATATATTCCCAGTGGTTTTCTGAGGTATCTCCATATTGATTTCCAAAGTGGTTAAACCAATTTACAGCCCCACCAATAGTGTAAGAGGGTTCCCTTTTCTCTACAACCTCACCAGCATTTGTTGTTATTTGTTTTATTGATCATGACCATTCTTACTGGAGTGACGTGGAATCTCAGAGTTGTTTTTATTTGCATTTCCCTAATGGCTAGAGATATTGAGCATTTTTTCATGTGTTTTATGGCTTTATAAACTTCTTCATTAGAGAACTGTCTATTTAGTTCCTTTGCCCACTTGTGTATTGGATTATTTGTTGCCTTAGGAGTTGCTTTCTTGAGTTCTTTGTGTTGTTGTTGTTGTTGTTAGGTGCCGTTGAGTCGGTATCCGACTCATAGCGACCATCATAGGGTTTTCAATGGCTGACTGCTTCGGGATTGCCTTGGGAGTGGATTGCCAAGTCCTTCTCCCATTTCTGCGGTGCTGGGAATTGAACTCGGGACCTCAGAGACTGCAGAGCAGCGCTCTACCAACTGAGCTAAATCCCAGCCCTGAGTTCTTTGTATATTCTGGAAATTAGTCCTCTGTCTGATGTATAGGATGTGAAGATTTTCTCCCATTCAGTGGGGTCTTCCTTAATTCTGTTGATTGTTTCCTTTGCTGTACAGGAGCTTTATAATTTCATGTAATCCCATTTATCTAGTCTTGTTGCAATTTCCTAACCAATTGGAGTCTCATTTAGGAAATGCTTTCCTATGCCTATATGTTGGAGTGTATTACCTATCTTTTCTTCTAGTAATTTTGAGCTTACTTGTTTTGAGTTAACTTAGCTTACTTGAGCTTACTTGTTTTGAGTTAACTCATGCATATTGGGGGCCTGGGATTTAGCTCAGTTGGTAGAGCACTGCACTGCAGTCTCTGAGGTCCCAAGTTCAATTCCCAGAACCACAAAAACAGAAGAAGGACCTGGCAGTCCACTCCCAAGGCAATCCCGGAACAGTCAGCCATTGAAAACCCTATGAGGGTTGCTTTGAGTCAGACTTGACTTGATGGCACCTAACAACAACAACAAGCTTCATATATTGAGAGGTACAGGTCTGTTGTCATTTTTCTGAAGGTGGAAATCCAAGTTTTCCAGCACCATTTGTTGAAGAGGCTACCCTTTCTCCAATTTGCCTGCTTTGCTCACTACCACTCATTTGATAAACACCATTTTTTGAGTGAATGTCATACAATGTATCACTACTGTGATTCGGTTCAACTTTGAAAAGTAATACATAGATAATATTGTTTCGAATGTGTCCATTTGTTGGCACCCCTAGTAGATAAGTCAGTGTTGGAAATTAACTGTGCCTATACTGGGAAATTGTGGGAACTGCAAACTGGAGAGTATCCATCTGGTCAAAGAACATTCACATGTAAAATTTAAAACAGTGCTCTACAGGTCAAACAAAACATGTCAGAGGGCAGCCTCTGGCCTTCTGGTTCACAGTTTGTAATCTATGATCTCTGGTTCCCTATTTTGTGGTGCTAGAGATGGAATCCAGCATCCTGGTAGGCAAGTGATCTACCACTAAGCTATACTCCTAGTTCTCACATGTTGTAATCTCTGAATTTCCTGCAGCTGTACCACTGTGGCATCCAATCCTGTCAGATCTTGGAAGCTAAGCAGGGTCGGGCCTGGTTAGTATTTGGACGGGAGACTGCCTGGGAATACTAGGTGCTGTAGGCTTGGGAGAAGGACCCAGCAACCCACTCCCTAAATAACCAGCCATTGAAAACCCTATGAATAGCAGAGAAGCACAATAGTGTTTTGCCTGTTGTACATCGGGAACTGTGAGTCAGACACTGACTCAAGGGCACCTAACAACAAAAATAACAATGAGAATAGTTAGTAGTAAAGGTCAGGAATAGGGAAAATGTGGTAAGATACCTGCATTATGGATAGCTGAAAAGGGGAGAGAGATTCTTAATACTCAGTTGAAGAAAGACTCAGGGAAAACTTCCCATAAAATATAACTGGCATGTTGTTTGGGAATCCTGGTGCTAATGTAGGGCCCATGTATAGCACCTTGCTTACTGCTAGACTCCTGAGAATGGCTTGCTAGTGCAAAATATGTCTTTTTCTCACTGACTCTTGGACAGGAGAGATATTTAGGAGGAGGGGAAGATGGGCAGACATAACAAGCAGGACATAGCTTAAATTGTTTTCATGACTATTGTTTTTAAAATTCATATAAATTCTTAGAGAATAAAATTTGTGAGTCCGGTATTTGTATTACTTTAAAATTTAGTGCAATTTTTATTCTTCCAACCTACCTTGATATTAGTATATTTTGATAAGATTTGCATTAATCCTACAGTAATACATGGGGACATCTGATTCTCTGTTTAAGTCTAGTAGGCCAAATGTTTCACTTCCTTTTATATGCTCTTTTTGATGACCATCCCCATGATACATTCATTAAATCACTTCCATCCTTCAAGCCTTTGGAAGTGTTTTGGAATCCCAGAGCTATTTTGTTTTTGGGTGCCCTCAAGTTGGATCCCACTCATAGAAATGCTATGTATAACAGAATGAACACCCCAATACTTTGCCATGCACACAATCTTTTTATGTTGAAGCCCATTCTTGTTGCTACTATGTCAATCTGTCTAGTTGAGAGTCTTCTTTTTATTGTTGACTTGCCACTACCCCAAACATAATGTCCTTCTCCAGGGATTGGTCCCTCCTGATAACTAGTCTAAAACATGTAAGATACAGCCTAGCCATTCTAGCATACAAGAAGCACTCTGGTTTGGCTTCTTCTAGGACAGATCTGTTGGTTCTTTTGGCAGTTCATGGTATATTCAATATTTGTCTCCAGCACCATAATTCAAAAGTATAAATTTTTCTCCAGTATCCCTCATTTAATGTCCAGCTTTCACAAGCATATGATACATATGGAGATGGCATGTGTGAGGTGCACCTTCATCTTCAATGTGACATCTTTACATTTCAACACTTTAAAGAGGTCTTTTGCAACACCTTTTTTCAGTGCAATGTGTCTTTTGATGTCTTGTATCTGTTGTTCTTGATTGTAGAACCAAGTAAAGCAAAATCTTGGACAATCTCAAACATTTTCCATTTATCATGAAGTTGTTTATTGACACAGTTGTAAGGATATTTGTTTTCTTGATGTTGAGATACAATCCATACTGAAGGCTTTGTTCTTTGATCTTCATCAGTAAATGTTTCAAATCCTCTTCACTTGTTGCAAGCCAAGTTGTGTTATCTGAGTAACACAGTTTGTTAATGAATGGTCCTTCAATCCTGATGCTACATTGCTCTTCATAAAGTCCAGCTTCTTTGATTATTTGCTCAGCATAGAGATTGAAGAGGCAAGGTGAAAGGATACAGCCCTGATGCAAACCTTTCCTGACTTTAAACTACACAGTGTTTCCTTGTTCTGTTTGAATGACTGCCTCTTGGTCCATGTACAGATTCCTCATGAGTATAATTAAGTATTCTGGTATTCATAATCTTCACAAAGTTATCCATAATTTGCTGTGATTCACACAATCAATTGCCTTTGCAAAGTTGATAAAACATAGATATCCTTGTGGTATTCTCTGCTTTCATCTAATATCCATCTGACATCAGCAAGATATCCCTGGTTGCACACAATCTTCTGAATTCTGCTTGGTTTTCCAGAAGTTCCCTGTCTATATACTGCCACAGTTGCTTGTGAATGATCTTTAAGAAAATTTTACTTGCATGTGATATTAATGATATCATTTGATAATATACATATTTAGTTGGATCCCCTTTTATGGGAATAGGCCCAAATATGGATCTCTTCCAGTCAGTTGGTCAGGTAGCTCTTTTCCAAATCTCTTGACATAAACATATGAACACCTCCAGTGTTGCATCTGTTTGTTGAAACATCTAAATTGATATTCTATCAATTCCTGGAGACTTGTTCCACCAATTCCTTCAGGGAAGCTTCCATTTCTTCCTTCAGTACTGTTGGTTCCTGATCATATGCAACCTCTTGAAATGGTTGATTGTTCACCAATTCTTTTTAGTGGAAATAGTTTATTCCTTCTACCTTCTTTTGATGTTTCTTGAGTTGTTTATTATTTTCCCTGTAGAATTCTTCACTATTCCCACTGAAGGCTTGAGTTTTTTCTTCAATTCTTTAAGCTTGAGAAAAACACAGCATGTTCTTCCCTTTTGGTTTCCTATCTCTATCTCTTTGCACATATCATCACAATATTTGATTTTGTGTTCTCGAGCTACCTTTTGAATTCTTCTGTTTAGTTCTTTAACTTCATCATGTCTTCCTTTTACTTTAGCTGCTCAATGTTTAAGGGGAAGTTTCAGAGTCTGTTTTGACATGTAATTTGGTGTTTTCCTTTTTTCCCGTGTTTTTAATAACTTTGCTTTCCTCATGAATGATGTCTTTTATGTCATGCCACACCTTGTCTGGCTCTAGCAAAACACAAGCTCCCACTGTGTGGCAAACTGACAGGCCAATGAGAAGTAATCACAGTAGCTTTAGAAAAATTAATAACGAAGAAATCAAGATAGGATTGTCAAAACTTGGTACTCAGCCTGGCCAATAGACACTTAGATGCTAAGTACCACCAAATAGAGGAGTCTGTCAGATACCGTAAATCTACGTAGAAAAGGGTTCAAGTCCAGAAAGGTCAATTTAAGCCATAGGGTAACTGGCAAGTCCACACTCTAAAGGATCTGACAGTAATAATGGTTGCATGTGACCTTGATGCTTGTTGGTCATTAATCCTGAGACAACATTTGATGATATTCTGCTATTCAAAAGCCTTTGAAGATATACTGAGACATTGCAGTGCTCAAAGATCTGTAGATGAGGAACTGAGGATGCAGCTCAGTAGCAGCTCTTGCTTAGCATGCATGAGGGTCAAAGATCTAGAATAAGAAATGAGAATGTAGCTCAGTGGCAGGTTCTTGTATAATATACACAAGGAAATGCATTCCTTCCCTAGCACTGCAAAAAAGGGGGGAGGGGCAAAGAGAAAGATAATGGGTCATTGTTGTTGTTATTGTTATGTGTTGTTGAGTCAGTATCCGACTCATATCAACCCTATGTACAACAGGTAAAACACTGTTGTTAGTGCTTCTCTACTATTCATAGAGTTTTCAATGACTGGTTGTTTTGGGAATGGGTTGCTGGGTCCTTCTCCCAATTTTATGTGATTCACACAATTAATTGCCTTTGCAAAGTTGATAAAACACAGATACCTTTCTGGTATTCTCTGCTTTCATCTAATATCCATCTGACATCAGCAAGATATCCCTGGTTCCACACCCTCTTCTGAATTCTGCTTGAACACAGCACCTGGTATTCCCAGGTGGTCTCCCATCTGAGTACTAACCAGGCCCAACCCTGCTTAGTTTCCGAGATCTGACAGGATCAGATGCCACAATGCTACAGCTGCAGGCAGTGGGTCATTAGGTAGTTCCCAGATGTAGTTTTCTACCATATATGTCTTAGACAATATCTTGGACTACCTACAATGAAAACCTTACTCTGAAATAGTCTATCTATACTATAAGACAGTTATTCCAGAATGGGCCTGGGACAGCTTTACATGCAGATATAATTTAGCTAACACTGATGTCTTCCCAGAAATGAAGGAGGTTTACCAATTTAGGCAGTAAATTTGAGCCTCTTATAGGCATTCCAGAATATAACTTTTATGAATGATCCAGTTGTCATGGTTTCTTTCCATTTTGTTCTGAAGAAATGCCAAACATAGAAAACTTCTGTGTTTTTTATAGTTTTCCAGGAGAACAGAAAGACATTTACATATTAAGGTATTCATATAACACTGAAGTTTTATTTTTCCATGAAATTCTACTGTTTTTGTCCTTTTTACTTAGTTCAATCACAGAGATTTGGTTTGTTTACTTTGTAAAAGTATTGGAAGAAAATAGAACCCTAATATTTACAAGTTTAGTATTTACAAAGTGTTAATCCTTGTATTATTTACTTACATCATTGCCTCAGTAATATAGTTGGATAAGAACTTTTATCTTCATTTTAGAAATAAGGCAACTGAAGTTTGGAGAGCCTGAGTGGCTTGTCTAATGTCACACAGCTAGAAAATGACAGAGCCAGTTTTGGAACTTAGGCGTGCCTATCTCCAAAATGTACATTCTTTTCATTATAATCTGCTTTCTTGAGAAGGTTTTGCTATATTCTGAAACTTTGAATTCCACACAGTAACAGTAGAAGTGGAAATCATTTTGTAATAAGGCACTATGCATGTAGTAGGCATCTGATAAATGTTTGTCAAATTAGAAAAATGGTGAATATTTTAAAATACAGTGATTTACCAGTAACTCTCACATATGACATTTTTGTATAGAACTGTGGGTAAAGTAAAATCTTCCTGAATTTCAGTGTGCGACTTCACCTCTTGGATTTTAATTACTGTATTTTTCATTACCCTATGGTGCTTCTGTATTTTAATAATCATCAGCTTTCAATAACTAATACTAGTGTGTACCAGCAATAAGCTTTGCTTTATGAATGAATTAATGAGTGTATCAGCCATCTTTTCCCCAAAGGAGATGATAATGATATTTCCTGAAACCCCAATGAGGTTAGTGAGTCTTCGAAATGTAAAATTCCAAATCTGTGATTTTAATCTGTAGACTGTGCATTTTATTTCACTCTGGGGAGAACCTCAGTATTACTTTATTATTATTTCTTTGTTGTTCCTTTTGAGTCCCAAGATCCAAGTAATGCTTCAGAAAACATGAGAAGCTAAATGCCACATTTACAATTGTTTTTGAAAGGCCTAACCTTTATTAAAGTAACCGGGTAAATACAATTCAAAAGGGTTTACTTCTATTGTAAATTAAATGGTATGTTTGTAGACTGAAAGGTCAATTTTTCAGCAGAGCCTGGTTTTCAAAAACTATCACTTTTTCCACGATAAATCAAGAAATGTAATTTGTTCTATATGTATGATACATAAGCCAAAATGCTGTTTGTCTGATTTCAAGCTCAGTTACTTGTGGCACGAAAACACTTTTTTTATGATGAAGTGTAAATGTTGGTTCTGAAGACAGATGTGAAAGAACTTCAGACTGAAATGTTTGGTTTCCTGCACTTGAGGAACTGAATTTATATTCTGAGATAGGTAACCCAATCATGTCTACATGTCATTTTAGATCCATTGAATCATTTCATATTTTGCTACAGAAAATATTATTTTTCTTTTATTCATTAAAGAGAAAAATCACCTTTTCCTTTTCATTACTCAAAAATGTATTAAAAATTATATCCCACTTTAAGCTTTCTTCTCTCTCTTACTCACACAGACACACTCACATACACACACACACACGCTCACACAGAGTGAGATTTTCCCTGATGGCTTTGGTTACAGGTATTTGTTTTGGCTCTGGACTTGGATTTGAAATCCTGTTACTTAACAAAGAAATGCATGAGGGAAATTATTTTGAGACCACTGGGTTTCAGAACAGCCTTCCCAGAACAAATATAATTGAGAGTTGGAGTCTTAGACTTGATTCATTCCTGGGTCTAAAAAGTTTTTATCAGTTTCACACAAGTAAATAGGTAGCCTTCTATAAAATGATGGAACTACATCATGACATAATAATAGCACATATTAAATGTTAAGTAAATGCTAAATACAAAGAATACTATATACTTGTTTCAACAAGGGTATTTGAGCAATTATTTCTCTTAATATATTTTTACTTTTTTTCAATGTAGGAATTCAGCTTAGTTCAACACTGTAATTAAGCAATTATGTGATACGCTTTGTGCTCAGGATTGGGGATTTACAGAAAATAAAAATAAGGCACCAGTTGTCCCTTATTTTTCCTTTCTTCTTAATTCAGTTTTTCTTGGCCAGAGAAGCCTTTTCCTTTTCTTTCTTTATTTCTTTTTTTGGAGTTAGCAAAATGTGTGAAAACTTCCATTTTAGAATGTTAGGTTGGGGGATTGTTTGTATTTTTTCAATTGTTGATGCTCACAGGTGTGCCTTGAGGACAGATAAGTATGTGGCAGGTTCTTATCCCAGTATTACAAATCATTAAAAGTCAGAGGGATGACATCATTTTACCTCTCTTAGCTTATATTAAATTAACTTCTTTTTATTTAAACAGTTCTTATCTTGCCTTATTAGCCCAAATTGTTTGGCTCAGATTCCTCAAAATTTAACCTCACAACATGTTTGTTGCGTCAGCATTGGAGTTAATTAAATTCAACCAATATTGCTGTTTTACAAAAGTACTTTGCTAAACCTTGTGGGCAATACAACAATGAGGAAGACCCAGTCTTGTTCTCTAAGCTTTCGCAGTCTCCACCAGGAAAAGATAATTATGCAAGTAATTATAATGAGGAAGCATGTAAGAAATATAATAGGAATGAACAAAATGATATAGGAAATTAGAGGGAGAGATCACATTTAACTGGATACATCTGAAAAGGTTTCCTGGGGTTGTGGCATTTGAGATGGGCTTTGGAGAATGGGTACGTTTTAACAAGCAGAGATGCACAGAAAGCCTGTCTGAACACAAGGAGTGAGAACAAAAACCTGGGATGGAAACACAGAGGAAATGCTTGTCTGCAATGCCTGGTTCTTATACAGAGTGCTGGGAGATAAGGCTGCAAAGAGAACTTGGAATTATGTTGAGGAAGACTTTGCATGCCAAACTGAAGAATTGGTAGCTAATTCTGTAGGCAGGGTAGGGATGACATTAAAGATTTTTAAAACACTTATTCAACAAAGTGACATATTCAAATAATCTCATGGTTTGTGTAGGCTGGATTGAAATGGGAAAGCTAATTTTAAATAATAAAACCTTTCTCCTTCACTGCAGTAGTAATGTAATACAATCTCATTATAGAAATTCTGGAAAATAAAGGAAAACATAAAAATTGGCTGCAGTTTCATCTTGTATCCTTACACATTATTTACATTTTAATGTATGTATTGCAGTCATTTTTATTGTGTGTATACATGGTATTGTATGTCACCTGCTGTTCTGCTTCTTGATATATCAGAGTCAGTTATCCAAACCATTCAAGGTAATGAAAAAACTGTATTTTAAAAAGGTAAATTGTGTTATTTTTGAGAATGAACAGCAAGTTTACAATGTCATCAAGCAGAGGTCCTGCTAAGCTTGCTTTGATAAACCTAAGAATGACTTGTAGTTAGAATGCCAATTATTTGACTATATTAGGGTTGCTATAGTATATAATTTTTATAAGTAGGTTAAACATGGTATTCTGTCATATTTCCTCCATTGTTAACTCATCAATATTTCAAAAATATTAGTACAATATTAATCTACTATTTTATTTTTGCCCAGACTTTTAAGAATTCCAAGTTAGTGTGTTCCAAATCAATGATTTTTCAGCCTTAGCAAGTTTATTTAGGAAGAATTTTTTACCACTCTTTGTATTTGAATTGACCATTTATGGACAGTTTCCTTCTACCGTTAGTACTTCAGGACTATTTCAATATTCCAATAGAGTTTTAAAAACCTGACACAAGCCAGGTGCCATGCACATACCTGTAATCTCAGTGGCTTGGGAAGCTGAGGCACAAGGATAGTGAGTTCGAGGCCAGAGGCAGCCTGAGCAACATAGACCCCAACTCAAAATAAAAAATTTTAAAGAAGTGGTTGTAGGTACAGCTCAGTGGTAGAGCACTTGCCTAGCGTGGGTGAGGCCCTGGGTTCAACCCCTTAGTACTGCAAAAAACTAACCAATAAAACAGATAACAACAATAAAGCACTGACACAATGGCACAAATTTTTTAACACTATACTTTTTATTAGACAAATGTAGGTGTTAAGGATCCCTAGAGATTTCAATGTAATATATATCCCATTTTTACTATACCGTTTTTTCCAGTGTTTTATTATTTAACTGAAGAATTACAAAAATCACTTCATCATCCCTTTTGGTTATTAATCTCTTAAAAATCAGTTCTAATTTCCTTGTCCTTCTGGGTCACAGGAATGCCTTGGTTGTATAAATTAGTGTCCTATCTGTCATGAACTTCCAACAAAAGTAATGTTTCAGTGTTATGTTCTCAATTTAGCTTGTCGGCAGCCTTCCCTGGACCCCTATGTGCTTTATAGCCCTGTATTTCATAACCAAAATGTGGCTTCACCAGGCTCTTATGGATGATACTATAAACTGTTTTGTAATGGCTCATAGGATTAGATAGAGGCTATTATACATCTAGCCTGGAGTGCTAATGTCTAAAATTAGGCATGGAATTTGTAAACTGTAATGAAATGGAAAGTAATGACTTTCAGATGTATTTTGGCTCTGTGCTATGCAATCACAACCATAATGTATCAGAGAACCTTGTTCTTCTTCTTTTCATGATTAAATGCTGTACTCTTACTTAACTAGACTGTTGAATTCTGTGTGTAAATTCTGGAGTCCCTTATTATTAATGTCATAAAGCTGAGATGCTCTAATTACCAATATTTCTTACTTCTTGAATTATTTGTTCTTTTTAAGCTGTCTCTATGACTTTAGTACATTAATGGCTGACCCAATCTCAGACCTCCAGCCTTTGCCCCACCATAGAATGTGTTTTTGTTCAAAGAGATGGCAAGTATGCATTTAGAACATTTCCCTTAAATGACAGTGTTGAGAAAATGAAGCAATTTCTGTTTAAAAGGTCTCTGAAAGAGAAGGGTCTTCAAATCGTTATGTGGGAGGTCTGAACAGAGAAATATATGAAGATGGAAAGCATAAAATAATGATTGACTTATTATGTACCAAGAGGAATTTTCCTTTTACAAAGGGACTCAGTGTGAGGTTCTTAAAACCAGCAGTACTTTGTAAGGCATATGTTTTTATTGACAGGTTATTGTTTGTCTGACAACCAATGGGCACAAACTGATAGTGTATAGGAATTACTCTGCCTTGAGTTACCAGTATGAGGTACTTTGTTTCTAAACTTGGGGTGTAAGTCAATGGGGAAAATAGGTCTTTAGATTTCTATTTCCTGAATATTTACTATGTTCCAGGCTCTTTGTGAATATTATCTCATCTAATGATCACATCAACTCTATGAATTTTAAACCAGCTTCACAGGTGAACAACCTGAATCTTTCTCAGCTGTGTGGAAAGTAATTGGTATGACACTGATTTAAACTCCTTTCTTCTGGGTATCATGGCTCATGTCTGTAATCCCAGGGACTCAGGAGGTGGAGGTAAGAGGATCACGGGTTCGAGGCCAGAGGCAGCCTGTGTAATTTAGCATCACCTTGTCTCAAGATAAAAATAAAAAGTAAAATATGAGATGGGGTTGCAGCCCAGTGGTAGAGCACTTGCAAAGTATGTGCAAGGCCCTGGGTTCAACCCCCAAGTACAAGCAAAAAAACTCATTCCTGTCTACAAGGAATGTGCTCTATAACTTATCAACTGATGAAATTGGTATAGGAAATCTCTGTGTATGTGCCTTTTTTTCTGACTCAGAACTAATATATATGACAAGAGACTTGTATGTGGATAAATCTGTTATTAAATCCTTCAATTTTATCCAATAAATGGCCCAAGATTCTTTCCCTTGGCCCTTATTTGGTATTGTTTCTAAGAACTTTCCTTAGCAGGAAGGCTTATCTGCTGGAACAGAGATCTCCAAAATAATTCCAAAGCCAATCAAATATTTTTGAATTTGCCTTTTCTTTGGATAATCTGTGTGGAGTTCCCTTCCATTAGGATGACTGATTGGTATCATGTATCTTGACAAGGCTGGTTAAGGTGCATTCATTAAAAGTGTGGTGTGCTAAAAGGTATGTGAGCATTAGAGTCAAATTGGACAAGATTCTAATTTCTCTTTTCCCAAACACTGATTGTAAAACCTTGGTAAAATCCCTTCATCTCTGGTCTTTGGTTTTTCATCTGCTCATCATTTCCTACTTTTCAAAAAAGAACATTAAGTTTCTTTAGGTGTAATCACTTCCTTCACACTTTCACTCCCAATCATAGGAGAGTTTCAGCCAATCATTTCCCTAGTCACATGGATGGGTTCTTTGATGGATATATAATCAGGTAAATGAGAGTCATCTTTAAGAATTTGGAGCAAAAGAAACTATTTTCCCCAGATGTGAAGCTGAGGTGATATGAATCTGGAGCTAATGTGGCCAGTTTATGATTGCAAGGAATGAGAATGTCTCAGAATGACAAGATCAATACCAAGAGAATAAGAGAATTGTCATGGTGACAGTCTGAGTCCCTGACTGGAGTTATCAAGATCTGTCCTTGAAGTTTTCATTTATATGAATCAATGAATCCCCCATCCCCTTAAAAATTTCTGTTATTGGAAAGATCATCTTAAGATGGGTGTTCTATCCATTGAAATCAAGAAAGTTCTAATTGTTTTAAGGCACTATGGGGCTATGTCTATATGGATTGAATAAAATATTGTTTGGAAATGCTTGGTTCAGAATTTAATCTATGAGAACTTATTAAAATAATCTATTCTCTTCCTTTGATAGTGTATCTAAGGTCTGGATCCAAGAGAAGGTGATGTTTAATTGCAGCTATATTATCTGGTGTCTCTGTGTGACTTCACAGATTTTTGTGCAGGGAGTCCTTCACCAGTGATCAGCAGTTGAGCTTTACTACTTTCTCTACCTGATCTTGGTACGTACGCCTCAGCTATCTTGTTGAACCTTAATGGGTGCCCAAGCTCTGACCTGGACACTTTCTTGTTTTCATACAGAAGTTGTTTTACAAGTCCTGGACATTGATGAGATGATTGATTAGCTTATATGTAGCAGGATCAGGGAGCAATATAGCTTAGTTCCTGATCACTACTTGTGAGTTTCTGAAATCACACATTTGGATGAATCTGTATCTTATTCATTTCTAATTTCCCATGATTTTGTATAAATATCAATTATGGACACTTGCCCATGAGTTAATATGACTGGTATGACTTGTGAATGTAAACAATGTTCTTTCTCTACTAAAAACACTTTTGTTCCCTTTACTTTTAGAATCCAAACACAATATTGCATATAAAGCATATGTTTACTTCTTAAGCTTCATAGATGCCCATTTCTAACACAAACTCAAGGGTCCAGACAGACCAAATCATTAGCAACTCCTTGAGCATCTTTGTTCCTCACACAAACAATTTTTGTTGTCTAGAAGGATATTTTACCTTTATCATTATGCTAACTCCAACTTGCCTTTAAAAAATCTCAGCTTAAGCCAGGTGCTGTGGTGCATGCCTATAATCTCAATGACTTGGGAGACAGAAGCAGGAGGATCTCAAGTTCAAGGCCAGAGGTAGCCTGAGAAAATTAACAAAACATTGGCTTAAAATGCAAAAAAGGAGCTCAGGTGCAGCTCAGTGGTAGGGGGTTTGGAAAATATGCACAAGACCATGGGTCTTGTAGCTAAGCGCTTGTAGCTAAGCGCTACTTTTTCAGTGGAAAGAAGTCATAATGATCACCACTTTCACTGTGGGAAGTCTTAATAATGTTCTCTTCCCCCCATCCGATTTATTTATCTCTTTATTTATGTACTATTTATTAATAGCAGTACTGAAGGGTTGAACCCAGGTCTAGTGCATGCTAGGCAAGTGCCCTACCATTGCACTGCAACCCTCTCCCCATTTTTATTTTTTATCTTGAGACAGGGTGTCACTAAGTTTTATAGGCTGCCTCTGATCTCAAGCTCACCTCTTCTCAAGCCGCCTAAGCCTTTTGCATCACTGCGATTATAGGTATGAGCCATGGTTCTTGGCTCACCATCTAATTTAGATGCACTCTGTACTTCCCACTACCAACCTACAGTGCTTTCATGCCTTACTTTTCTGTCCCCTGCTATAAAAAATGAACTCCTTTTAGGGCAAGGATCACAAATTACTCATTTGGTTTCTAACACCTAACATGGTGTGTGGAACAGAATAGGTTTTCAGTATGTGTTTAATTTACAGTGAATAGCAGAACACTAATGATTGTGCTGGAAGTCCTTATGAATGGAAATATTTTGTGCTAATATAAAAGTAAAGGACTATTTTGTAGTGAAGAAAATATAGTGTTTTAGATGATGTTGAAAAATGTGAGTTGAGATCTTGATTTGTTTAAAGAAGATACAGTAATTTCAACACAGTGATATCAGTATAGGGATAATCAAATTGATCATACAGAATAATACAAAGCTAAAAAGCAGTTCAAGTTTGTAAGAATTTAGAATTTCTTCTATTTTTTTTTGTAGTGCTTGGCAGTTGAACCCAGGGCCTAACACATGCTTTGTATGTGCTCTACCACTGGGCTGTGCCTCCAGCCATTTTTTAAAACTTTTTATTTGAGACAGGGTCTCAGGAAGTTATTCAAGTGGTTTCTGGCCTTGAACCTGTGATCCCTCTCCCAAGTTGCTGGAGTGAAAGATGAGATCCACTGTGCCTGGCTAGTATTTCTTAAAGTATATTTTAAGACACATATTCAGCAAATGATATTGGGACAATTGAGAAACCACTTAGGAAGAAGAAAAGGTTTCACAGTACTACCAAGGAGTTTCAGGTGGACTAAAAATTTAAATGTAAAAGTTAAAAAGGAGCATTTAAAAGGCAGTATAATTGAGTTCTAAATGTCTGAATGAAAACTCTGGCACTATCAGATACTAATTGTGTGACCTTGGCCAAAGTCACTCAATCTTTTCATGCCTTAGATCCCTTATCTATAAAATGAGGATAATAAAAGCACCTTGTAGGGTTATGGTGAGGATTAAGTAAATTAATGCATGTAAAGCAATTAGAACAGTGCCTGGCACATGTTGTAGTTAGGTGCCATTGAGTTGGTATCTGACCCATAGTGACCCTATGTACAACAGGAGAAACACTATTGTTAGTGCTTCTCTGCTGTTCATAGGGTTTTCAATGGCTGATTGTTTTTGGGGAGTGTATTGCTGGGTCATTCTCCCAAGCCCACAGCACCTGGTATTTCCAGGTGGTCTCCCATCCAAGTACTAACCGGGCCCAACCCTTCTTAGCTTCTGAGATCTTGCAGGATTGGACACCATTGTGCTAAGGCTGCAGGCAGCAGGCACATGGTAGGCAATATATAAATATTGTACTATATCCTTATAGCTAAAAGAAAATACAGACACATATTTATGGTGCCCTGAGATGAGAAAAGGCTGTCAAGGGATAATAAATAGCAAAAGCATGGTTAAAAAAAGGATAGATTAACAATATGAAAAAAACTCAGAAAACTAAAAAAAGAACTGCCATATGACCCAGATTTACCACTTCTGGGAAAATACCCAAAGGGAAACAAGTCATTATACCACAGAGACACCTTCATCTCCATATTCAATGCAGCACTTTTCACAATAGCAAGGATATGGAACCAACCAAGGTGCCCATCAACAGAAGAATGGATAAAAAAAACTATGGTACATATACACAATGGAATACTTGTTGTTTGTTGTTAGGTGCCTTTGAGTTGGTGTCCAACTCATAGCGACCCTAACCGTACAACAGGCAGACCACTATTGTCAGTGCTTCTCTGATATTCATATGGTTTTCAATGGCAGATTGATTTTTGGGAGTGGGTTGCTAGGTCCCTCTCCCAAGCCTACAGTACCTGGTGTTCCCAGGCAGTCTGCCATCCATGTACTAACCAGGCCCAACCCTGCTCAGCTTTCAATATCTAATGGGATCAGATGGCACAGTGCTACAGTTGCAGGCTCAATGGAATACTACTCAGCATTAAAAAATGCATTAATGTCATTTGCATCAAAGTGGATAGAACTGGAGAACATCATCTTAAGGAAACGAACACAAGCTCAAAAAGAGAAATACCATATGTTTTCATATGTGGGAGCTGAATCTTACTTAATAGAAGAAAAATTCCTATACATAAGTTGATATATAAAAATACACAAACTTAGCAAAGAAAGGACAATATAAAGAGTAGAAAGAAGGGAGGGAGCTAGCAGAGGGCAGCAAAGATTGCAGAAAGTGGGATGGTGAAGTTAATCAGTGTAGAGGGATAAAGGGGGAGAGGATAATTTCAACAAAAACAATGCAGTTTTATGAGTATATTGCAAAAATGGGAATATAACTCAAGTATGGATTTGAGTTTTACTACGTATTAGTCAAAAGCCTTCATAAACCTTGTAAGTTGATGAAAGTATAACCAAAAATGATATAATAGTTGCATAACAGAAAATTCCAATGCTGCATTACTCTGTACCACACCATCATTTACCAATAAAGGGAGAAAAAAGGATAGATTAATATATTGGTTCCATAGAAAATAACTTTCCCTCATTTGATAACTGCCTCAGTTTGGGCTGCTATAAAAATGTCATAAACTGCATGGTTTATAAGCAAGAAGAATTTATTTCTGACAGTTTGGAAGACTGAGAAAACAGATCAAGGTCCTGACAGACTACATACCTCATGAGGGTCTGCATTCTTCTTTATAATGGGCCCTCTTTCTGTTTTATCAATGGTGTCTTCTCAACGTGTCCTCACATAGTGGAAGGGGGAGGGTCTCTCTGGGGCTTGTTTATAAGGGTGTTAATCCCATTCACAAAGTCTGAGCCCTTATGAGCTAATCACTTCCCAAATACCCCCATCTTCTAATTCCCTCACCTTAAGAGTTAGGATTTCAACATAGGAATTTTGAGAGGACACAGATATTCAGCCTATAGTAGTTGCTGTTTCAATTTAATCATTATTTTGCCTTAGCTTACATATCCCTCCTCCAAGGGCCTTCCTTGATGTTCCCATTTAAATTATTATTCTCTCCCATTTTTTACAATAGCACCCTCTTTTTCCCTTCAAGATGTTCATAGCCATAGAGTGTGTATTTATATGTTCAGTGCTTCCCTAGACATCTTCCTCTAGCAGACTGTAAGTTACATGAGAATAGAAATCATATTTATTCATCTTCTTTTGCCAAGGTCAGACATACTTATGATATATAATAATGAAGTTTTTTATATATTTTGTTAAAGTATTGAATTTAACATGGCAAAATCCTGATTCATGAATGTGTTAGACTTTTAGTGATTGTGACCAATTATCTGACCTAAACAACTAAAAGGAGGAAGGATTTATTTTGGCTTGTGGTTTCATCAGTTTCAGTCAGCTGGTTCCATTGCATTGGGCCTAAAGCAAGGCAGAACATCATGGAGGAGAGGGCACAGTGGAACAGAGTTAGTTACCTCATGGCCTGTAGGAAGCAAAGACAGATAGGAAGAGGTTAGGGACAAGGTGTATCTTTCCAGAGCATGCCTCCAAAGACCTACTTCCTTCAATTATGCCCAACCTATCTACTTTCCACCTCTTTCTGATAGGTAATGCTATCATATTAGGAATCCATATATTAATCCACTGATTAGGTTAGAGTCTTCATGGTCCAATGACCTCTCAGTGATTGGATCTACCAGCTGAGTACCAAGCCTTCAACACATAACACTTTTTGGGGGACACTTCATGTCCAAATTATGACAATGATTGTGTTCAAGGTTGTAGCTTGGAGGAGCCTGGCCAATCATGTACTTTTTTAAAATAAATGAAACATAATAGTACAAAACAAAGATGCTAGAGCCAAATATTTTGAGATCAAAGCTGGATTTTCCCCTTTACCAGCTGTATGGCACTTAGGAAAATTGTTTCATCTCACTTTCCTTTAGTTTCCTTACCTATGAACTAGGATTAAAATCAATGATTTATATCCAGTTGTGGGGATGGTCATAGAGGAAGAGAAGGAATATGCTAAAAGATAGGATAATGCTTCTTCAACTCAGAAGTTATGCCAGAGATGATTTTCTTTTTAGTCTAAATCCTGGATTTCTGCTTGTTTTATTCCAAGTGGTATGGCACTGATGACTAAATTACAGTGAATGAATGAATGAATGAAAATGTTTTCATATCTAGTGCAGAATCTTACTGATCTTTAGAAATAAGGAAATCTGGATCTGGAGTTAGGTGGAATCTCAGAGTTATTTTGATTTGCATTTCCCTAATGGCTAGTGATATTGAGCAATTTTTCATTTGTTTCTTAGCCTTATGAACGTCTTCATTTGAAAACTGTCTATTTATTTCCTTTGTCCACTTGTGTATTGGATTGTTTGTTGTCTTGGGATTTGCTTTCTTGAGTTCTTTGTAAATTCTAGAAATTAGTCTTCTGTCAGATGTGTAGGATGTAAAGATTTTCTCCCATTCCATGATCTTTTCTTAACTTTGTTTATTGTTTCCTTTGCTGTACAGAAACTTTTTAATTTTTAATCACATTTGTCAATTTTTGGTGTGATTTTCTGAGCAATTTTAGTTTTGTTAAGGAAATACTTTCCTATGCCTATGTGTTAGACCATATTTTCTATCTTCTAGTAGTTTTAAGGTTACTAGTTTAATGTTGAGGTCTCTAACCCATTTTGAGATGAATCTCATACAAATTGAGAGGTATGAGTCTATTTTCATTTTTCTGGAGATGGATATCCAATTTTCCAGCACCATTTGTTGTGAAGAGGCTATCTTTTCTCCATTTTGTATCCTTAGCTCCTTTGTTAAAGATCAAGGGGCTGACATTGCTTGGGTGTATCTCTGGATATTCAGTTCTGTTCCATTGGACTTCAAGCCTGTTTCTGTGCCAGTACCAAGCTACTTTTGATACTATAGTTATGTAGTATAGTATAACATCAGGTATTGTGATCCCACCTGTACTAGCTTTGCAGGTTAAGATTGTTATCACTATACATGATCCTTTGTGTTTCCATGTGAATTTTGGATTATTTTTTCTCTTTCCACAAAATCTGTCATTGGGATTTTAATGGGGATTGCATTAATTCTGTAAATTGCTTTTTGTAGTATAGGCATTTTTACAGTGTTGATTCTCCCAATCCATGAGCAGGGGCAATCCTTCCATCTTCTAGTATCCTCTGTGACCTCTTTCTGTAATGTTTTGAAGTTTTCCTTATAGAGATCTTTGGGGACTTTGATTAGATTGATTCCTAATTATTTAAGTTTTTGATGTGGAATTGGGAAAATAATTGTTGCCTTAATTTCCTTCTCTTCCTGTTCACAATTGGTGTAAAGAAAGGCTACTGATTTTTGAGTGTTAATTTTGTATCTTGCTACTTTTTTGAAGGAGTTAATTAGGTCTAAGAGTTTTCTAGAAGGGCTTTTGGGTTCCTTTAGGTAAAGGATCATATTGTCCATGAATAAGGATAGTTTGCCTTCTTCCTTGCCTATCTGTATCCATTTGATTTTTATCTCATCTGATTGCTCTGGTTAGCACTTTGAGTATAATATTGAATAAGAAAGGAGAGAGTAGTCATCTTTGTCTTGTTCCTGACCATAGAGGAAATGATTTAAAATTTTCTCCATTTAATATGATTTTGGCTATTGGGTTGTCATAAATTGCCTTTATGTTGTTGAGGTATTTCCCTATTATGCCTACATTCTCTAGGATTTTTATCATGAAAGAGTGTTGCACTTTGTCAAAGGCCTTTTCAGCATTGATTAAGATGATCATGTCATTTCTGTCTGCAAGTCTTTTGATATATTGAATTACATTGTTTGATTTTCACATATTGAACCAGGGTTACATCTGTGGAATGAAGCCCACTTGATCATGGTATATGTTCTTTTTTATGTGTTTCTGAATTTGGTTTGCCAGGATTTTGTTGAGAATATTTACATCTATGTTTATCAGGGAAATGGTTCTATAATTCTCTTTCTTAGATGTGTTCTTGCCCAGTTTAGATATCAGGTGGTTTCATAGAATGAGTTTGGGAATGCTTCTTCCTTTTCTAGTTTTTGAAATAGTTTAAGGAGGATATGTATTAATTTCTCTTTGAAGGTTTGGTAGAATTCTGCTGTGAACCCATCAGGGCCTGACCTCTTCTTTGTTAGGAGAATTTTTATTACCTTCTCTTTTTTGGTATATGTAATGGGTCTGTTTAGATTGCTTATGTTTTCTAGGCTAATTTTAGTAAATCATGTGTGATAATAAATTTATTCATTTCCTCTGTATTTTCATTTTTTGGGGAATATAATTTCTCAAAGTATTCCCTGATTATTTCCTTGATTTCATTGGTATTGGTGGTTATGATTCCTTTCTCATCTCTAATTTTTTAAATTTTGGCTTTTTTCCCTTTCTTTTGGTGAGATTGGCTTGGGGTGCATCTATTTGTTTTTTCCAAGAACTAACTCTTAGTCTCATTAATTCCTTGAATTATCTTTTTAGATTCTAAATGGGATATCTCTGCTGTGATCTTGATAATTTCTGTCTGAGCTCTCCTTTTGGGATTGGTTTGTTTTTGGCTTTCTAATGCCTTGAATTGTGTCGGTACTTTATTTGCTTGGGCCTTCCCTAACTCATTGATGAAGGTATTCGCTGCTATGAAGTTCCCTCTTAGAAATGCCTTTTCTGTATCCCATAAATTTTGGTAGGATATGTTCTCATCCTCATTTCATTGCAGGAATTTTTAATTCCTGCTTTAATTTCTTCAATAACCCATTAATCATTCAGCAGTGTCTGATTTAGTTTCCATGAACTTGCAAAATTTCTGAAATTGTTCTTATTTTTGAGTTCATATTTTATTCCATTGTGATCTGATAAGGTATAAAAGATGATTTCTACTTTTTGTATTTGCTTAGATCATTTTTGTGCACTAAAATGTGGTCTATCTTAGAAAAAGTTCCATGTGGTGCTGAGAAGAATGTGTATTCCACATCAGATGAATGAAATGTTCTGAAGACATGTGTAAGGTTGAGTTGGTCTGTAGTGCAATTTAAATCCCTCACTTCTATGTTTTTTTTATGACCTGTCTCTTGGCAAAAATGGGGTTTTGAAATCTCCCATAATTATTGTGTGTGGTTCAATGTGTTCCTTTGTTTCCAATAAAGTTTGTTTTATGAAGCTAGGTGCTCTTGTATTTGGTGGGTAAATATTAAGTAATGTTACATGTTCCTGGTTGACTGTTCCTTTTAGTAATGTGTAATGTTCTTCTTTGCCTCTTCTGATTAGTTTGGAATTGAAATCAAATCTGTCTGAAATTAGTATTGC
>VMDO01030223.1:0-21579 GCA_007922755.1 Pedetes capensis | reverse complement strand
CTGGCAAAGAATCAAGGAGTGTTTCGTTCTGTTGTACATAGGGTCACCGTGTGTTGGACCCAACTCAGTGGTACCTAACAACAAAAACACCTATACCCTTGAGTAAAATACTAGATGAGTGTTCCCATCTATGACTATGATATGAAGTATGCATTGCTTAAAAAAGACACATTAATAAAAATTAATTGAAGCTAACAAACGATAGTTAAAACAGGCAGTTATATGTATTTAATAAAATTTGTAAATATAAGCCTAATATCTCAAAAGTGTACATATATCTATAAGGCTTGGTTGGTAATATTTATTAACATATACCATAAGTATACATCTGATACCCTATGAGTCTGTCAGCTTGTCATGCTGTAGGGGCTTGTGTGTTGCTGTGATGCTGAAAGGTATGCCACTGGTATTTCAGATACCAGCAGTGCCATTTATGGTGGACAGGTTTCAGCTTAGTTTCCAGACTAAGTCAGACTAGTGAGAAGGACCTGGCAGCCAATCCCAAAGCAGCCATTGAAAACTATATGAATAGCAGAGAAGCACTGTCAAATATAGTGTCAGAGAACAAGCCCTTGCTCCCAAGTCTAGAAGGCATTCAAAAGACAACTGAGGAAGAGTTGCTTCCTCAAAGTAGAGTCTACCTTAATGATGGGAATGGAGTAAAGCCTCTGGACCTCCATTTGCTGATGTGGCACAACTCAAAATGAGAACAAACAGTAGTTGCAACAATGGCTGAAACATAAAAAGATTGTGTTCATCACATAGTGTATGGTAGTGTTTTATACTGTAGTACACAGGGTTGCTATAAGTCAGACCTGACTCAAAGGCACCTAACAACAACAACAACAATAACAAAATATGTTTGATTCAGTTATGAACACCTGGTAAAGCTACTCCTATTCTGAAGACAAATGTCTCCTTTGAATCATATTATACATGTGGAAATATTTTTCAGATGACCATTGCACAATAATTACAAAGCATGAAAAATTTAAGAACAAACTTAGTAGTAAAATTCTCTGTGCCATCTTCACCTCTTCAAAAGCCAAGTATATATTTGGCTTGATTTAGTTCTCCTCATTGGAAAAAAAAAAAAAAAACAGTACCAAAAAAACAGCCCTGCAGCCTCTCTGTAGTCCAGTTTCCACCTCTGAGAAGCCAAGACTAGCAGAGCACCACTGATTAAAAATAATTTCCCCAATATATTTTAATAAATATTTAAAATTTCCCTTTTTAAAATATAAATATCACCATCCCATTCCCCTATTGAATGAATATGATTAATGGAGAGTTACTATGAATTACAGTAAAAATTTAAACCAAAAAGATATTGTTAAAGATAAGGAGAAATAACCTGGGCTCTAAAGGGTAGGACTGAGGTGGGGTATTCCAGGAGAGGCAGATTTGGACAGCTAGAGATGAATATGAGAGGACAGCAAAGACAAAGCTCATCCATCCTGCTAGTTATAAGATAGTGAACGAACAGATGTATACTTGCTCCTCTCAACTCATCCTGGATACAGCAACTCACCCTGGGGCTGCCATTGGCTAAATAATCTGATGTTTTATGTATGTTATAAATAGAAGGTATGATACCAGGTAAACTGGAACATGTGTCTCACTATAATACTGTTTGTACACATGAATTATGAAATGCAAAGGGATCTAATATTTATCTTTGATGTTAAGCGGCTATGACACTTGGATCCAATTAAAAATCCAATTTTTAAATTTTTTTGGTGGTATTTGGGAGTTGCACCCAAGGCATCACACATACTTTGCAAGTGTTCTTCCACTGAGGGGCACCTCTAGCCCATTTTTTTATTTTTTTTTTATTTTGAGACAGGATCACACTAAATTTCTCAGGCTGCTTCTGGCCTTGAACTCATGATCCTCCTGCCTCAATCTCCCGCGTCACTGGGATTATAGGCATGCACCACCACACCTGGCTAACAGTCCAATTTTAAAATACTTCTATGAAGAAACATCAAATTAAGGATTTATTGTGTACCTTCTACCCCTCCAGCTGCCACTTCTACTCCTACCCTCAAACCTTGCAATTTTTTAACATTAGGAGTAAAATCTTTCACATGATTGGCTGTATTTTAAGATTTTATAAATTTTCTAAACATTATATTCTGCTTAGAAACATAAATCTAAAAACATAAGTCACAATCTCATGTTAAGTTGTTAGTAAATGCTATTTATTAAGTAGTGGTATTAAAATCAGGAATGATATTAGAGCTGCAGGTTTAAATTTCTTTTAAATGCAAATCTGTTCCACAACATTTTATGTTTTTTCAAATACTGAGCTCTTGATAATGTTAGAAAGCTGCTAGTTTTCCAGTTGTTAATAGGACTGGACTGAAGCAGTCTTGTAATTCTTCGTATTTAGTGCTCTAAAATTACAAAACAAAGGCACATTAAATTTTGTAAGTACAGGCAATATATCTGTACTTACAATTTTTTGCATTAAAATTTTAAAACTAATATATTTTATAATATGTTAATTCCACAAACTAAATTTTCTTTTCCTTTTATTTTTTAAATGGTGCTAGAGATGGAACCTAGGGCCTCAAACATGCAAGATACCATTGAACTACATCCCCAGCCTACAAACAAAATTTTCTCACTCACTTAAAAATCTTCCCTTTATTAAAGTCAATATATATTTACACAATACAGTTTAAGAAGAAAGACAATTATGGAATAAGATTTAACTACTACTGTCCAAAACATTATTAGTTTTAAAATTAGGATAAAGGTAAAGGCTTTATAGAAGAGATGATAGAAAGCAGATAGAAGACAGAATAAACAAACTTATTAGTCACGTAGCAGGGTAGCTAAAAAAATATGTGTTTTCAATCAAAGGACACATTTAAATAATAAGGGGAAGGACAGCGTGATAGGAAGTTACAGACACATTGCAAAGGACCTTCAGTTCTGTATATCAAATATTTGCAAGTTGATAGTATTTAATAATATATACACTTTCTCTGAAAGCATTATAAGTAATATTCACATTTTTAAGCAACCAGAATATTCCCTGCTTTCACAGAAGGTTATTTTAGAACTATGAGAGAACTCTAATGATCATTAGGATTCCTCACAATTGCTGAGAAACTCCCTTTGACAAATAGCTAACGTTAACATGTACTACTAATTGAAATACAAATATCTAAGTAGTCTCAAATGACTCATAAAGTGTCTTCTACAAGAGAGGGCAGGTATATGGAAGATGCTGAGAATTCTGACATCACTCAAATTTGTCATTTTTAGAAGTATGCACTAATGAAAGATTATTTTAAGGAAGTCTTACAAATGAAAAATTTTCTTGGTTTACAGACTAAATGTAAGATATTCCTACCTTTTGACATTCAAAGTCATTATACTTTGAACTGGTCTGCTTTTTGGTCCACTTGGTGGATGGAAAATCTTATCCTTGCTTGACAGCTCTTTTCTCAATTTAACCACTCCATAAGGCTCAGCAGAATGTGACGGGTAAGGGTCAAATGTTCCTGCTTTCATTCCACCAGGCTACAAATGAAAATGCAACAATTTAATGTGATTTTGTAACATGCTTCCACAAAATTAGCTTATGAAGAAGTTCATACATATTTTTTGTGATCCATAGAGCTGGTTTTACATTTAAATAGTTATCTATACTGTTTAATTAAAATACCAGCAAAATATCTACCACCAATTTCATAGGGTTAAAACACTGTTAATTCAGCCATGCACAGTGGCACACATGTGTAATTCCAGCAATTTGGAAAGTGGAGGCAGAGGATTGCAAGTTCAAGACCAGTGGCAGCCTGTGTAATTTAGCGAGACCCTGACTCAAGTTGAAGATGGGCTAAGGGTGTGGCTCAGTGGTAGAGCACTTGTAAAGGCCCTGTATGAGGCCCTGGATTCAACCTCCAGGACCACAAAAAAAGAGAAGGGAAAAAAAACCCACTATAACTCCCAGAGTTCTCCATAAAAATTAAATTGTTCATGGTAAAGTAATATTGTAATCTGCTGCAAAACATTAATACTTTAGAGTTTATCTTATCAGCCTATCACCTAATTATGGTATGAGCCTATTACTGAGGGAATAAGACCTAGTTCAGGTATATTTTGATGAGGAAAGGAATAGGGAGACTGGCATTAAATGAGTAGGCTAAACACTAGTCAATGATGGGAAAGATACACTTTTGTTGTTGTTAGGTGCCATCAAGTTGGGTCCAACTCATAGCGACCCTATGTACAATAGAACGAAACACTCTCCAACATTGTGCCATGCGCAACACTATTGTCAGTGCTTCTCTGATATCCCCCTCAAAAAGGAATAGCATAAAAATAGAAGGTGACAGGAAAATAGGATCTACTTTGTAATTTTCTTATAATCTAGTAAAAGAAGTCAATCAAAATACTTTTCTACTTATACATAAGATAGATAAATGTTTGAACTTTTAAATTGCTATGACAGGTTTTTATCCTTATATTTTATGTGGTTGTTGTTGTTGTTAGATGCTGTCGAGTCATGTACATTCATAGTGACTTTCACAGGGTTTTCAATGACTGATTGTTTCAGGATTGTTTCGGGAGTGTCAGGTCCTTCTCCCATTTTTGCAGTGCCGGGGATCAAACCTGGGATCTCAGAGACTGCAGAGCAGCACTCTACCTACTGAGCTAAGCTCCAGTCATTAAGAAAATTCTATATGGTGGCTCATGCCTATAATTCCAGCACTGGAGAGGAAAAAGGCAAGAGGATCTTGAGTTTGAGGCCAGCATGGGCTAAATAGTGAGATCTTGTCTCAGAAAAGAAAGCAGAGGAAGAGAAAAGAAGAGAAAAAAGAAGAGGATAAAATGAAAGAAAAAGGAAAGGAAAGCTGAGGATATAGCTCAGAGGTAGAGTGCTTTCCTAGCATACACAATACTCTCGGTTTGATCCCTAGCTGAAAAAAAAAAAAGAAAAAAAAGATTTTTTAATAACACATTTGATTAGGCATCTTTTTACTTGCAATGTCTAAGGTAAAAATAAATGAAGATTTCATTCATTTGAAAGATCCACAATTTACAAGTTGAGGTCACATGGATTATTTTGAAGAACAAAATAATAAGGGAACTTAAGGAAAGCAAAATAATTTTGAAAACCACACTAAAAATAGAAAATAGTGTATGGAAAAAAACTTACCAAATGATGCCTTATACAATAAACTAAATCAATAAAGCAATATTAGAATTGAGAATTAAAATGGAGTGAAGTAAATCATACCTAAGTGAAATATCAAAAAATATAAAATATTTTGTAAACATCTATGTTAATATATTTGAAAAGGTGAATGAAGTGAATTATTTTCTAAGAAAACAGAAATAATCAAAATCGACCAAAAAGAATTAGAGAACTTACACAAAACACATGTACGACATGCAAAAATTGAGAAAGTTGACAAAGAGCTACCCTATAATAGAGCTAAGCCCAAAACACTTCCTATGTGAATTCTTTCAGTCCTTCAATGAATAGAAATTTCTGGTGCTACTTAAACTGTTATCGAAAAGGAAATCTACATAATTATTTTAAGATGCCAGCATCCACTTTTATACCAAAATAGTACAAGGCATACAAGACAAAAAGTATGGACCAATCACATTTTAAATTATTCATGCAAGAGCTGGGAATGAGCTGGGAATGTAGCTCAGTGGTAGAGTGCTTGTCTAGCATGTGCGAGAGCCTGGGTTTGATCCCCAGCGCCTGGGCTTGATCCCCAGAACGTCAAGTAATAATAATAATTTGCTGGTGCAAAATTATGTACTTAATAAAATAGTAGCAAATAAAACAAAATATTACACATAAAGATTAATACATCACCAAGTGAGAGTCATCTCAGGAAATATTGTCACCTTATAACAAAAACAGAGAAAAAAGATGATGATCTAAATAGATTACACTATGCAATAAAATTCAACATATAGCCAGGCACAGTGGCACACGCCTGTAATCCCAGCAATTTGGGAGGCAGAGGCAGGAGGATCACAAGTTCGAGACCAGAGGCAGTTTGTATGATTTAGCAAATCCCTGTCTCAAAAAGTAAAAAATGGGCTGGGGGTGCAGCTCAGTGGTCCAGCACTTACAAAGGATACAAGTGCAAGGCCCTGGGTTCAACCCCTAGTACTGAAAAAAAAAAAATTCAACAGACATCTGATAAAATTCAATGTACATTCAATAAAATGTGACATATATTTCCAAAGTATTCCTATTTTGGGCATCTATAAAAGTAAAAGATTAGAAATGTCTCTACTAAAGTCACAATTAAGGCAAAAACCACTGTTATTGCTGAGTATGAGCACGAGATAAGATATGCAATTATTGGAAAAGGGGTAGCAAAATTATTTGCAGATAACAATATACCTGAAAATCCAAAAAAGAATTAACAGAATGCCCATTTAGAACATTTGAAAGTTTAATGAAGTGGTAGTGATTTTTAAAAAACTAACATTTTTAAACAGATAAATAATACAAAGGAAAATAGGAAGGGGGAAAACATGACTGACCAGAGCCTTAAAATAACTAGGAACAAATATAATATGTGTAAAACTATGTGATATAAAATATAAAACTGTGCAGAGCTACAAAAGAAGACTTTTATAAGTAGTTTATTCCTAAATCAGAAGATACAATTTATGAACAAATTAATACATCAAAAAATCTAAAGATTTAATTTTTATAGTAAAGTATCAGAGGACTGTTTTTTAGTGGGGAGAGCTTTGTAAAATAACTCTGAAGTCTTAAGAATAAATGAGATAACAGCCAATATAACTGTTTCAAAAAAGTAGCAAGAAGAGATTAGACCACCTAATATTGAATAGAACAGTAATTAGAAATGGCTTGACAGAAATGAACAGATTAGTCAACTAGAACAGAAATTCAAACATATACTAAAAATGAGAATTTTGATTTGATAAAGGTGGCATTTCAAAGCAATGCTATTAAAAATGAATTATTCCATCAGGGAGATTAGGTATAAATCATTTTTTAAATCAGTTTTATTGAAGCACAATTCACATACAATGAACTATATCCACTTAAAATATATAATTCATTGAGTTGTAACAGATGTATACATCCTTGAAACCACTTCTATAATCAAGATTCAGAACATTTCCATTCTCCCCAAAGTTTTCTCCTGCCTCCAAAACTAGACTTGGAAGAGATGAAAGGTAGATTCTACCTTACTCTCTATATAATACATTCAGATAAAGAATTAAATGCAAATAATAAGGATCAATAGAAGAAATCAAGAGGGCATATTATCCTATGGTGGTGAAGAAACCCATTCTGAAAATGACATAAACCTCACTCACCAAAGGGATTGGTAAATTTAACAAAATTAAATCATAGCTTTCTGAGCAGCACAAAATACCATACCAAAAGCCAAAGATCCAACAGACAGAAAAGTTATTTTCATCACAAATGACAACAGAATGGTACCCTTAGCATATGAAAAGATCTTACAAATCAGTCCAGAAAGTCCATAGGGAAAATGAACAGGTGATTCACAGAGAAAGGGGAGGGGAAACAAGCAAAGGTTTATAAACTGTTAAAACACTTTTATTTTTATTCTCACTAGTTGTACACTTCTGCAGCAGAGAGATAGTTAGCTTTAATCATTCCAAAAGTTAAAAGATGGGTTGGTTTTTTGTGGTTTCCAAAAAAAAACTAAGCCTACAATCTAGACAGCCACTTCAAAAATTCATTGTAAATTCAACTGCTCTGTGGCTTCATATAATTTTATAAAAATGGATTTCATGATTCTTGGCATCTGTACAAAGAAAAGTTTATTATTTACATGGATAATAGAGTAATTTGACAGCAAGAGGCAGGTTTTTGTTTGGAGTTTTTTGTTTTGTTTTGTTTGTTGCTATTTGCTTGTTTTTACAGGGTTTTGCTATATAGCTTAGGCTGACCCTTCTGCCTTCTCCCAAATGCTGGGATTACAGGATTGTGTCATCATGCCTGGCTCCAAGCAGCATTTCTTTATAATGCTTGCATTATTTTCCTTATAAAATTTTTAGCCTACCTTTTTACCAGGAGAAGAGGGCTTAAAAGGGGCTGGAAGTAACTTTTTCTTCTGTTCAGTTTTAATTGGAGGTAAAGGATTCTCCAGAAAATAAGGATTAATGTCAAAATATTCCCTTGGGTAAAGATTTAACTTGAAAGGTGTTCCTTTTACTAAACGATGGTGTTCTTCATTGTCTTTCTGTGAATTAAAGTTTGAAATCATACAACATAAGTTATGCAAATTGGAAATAACTTAGACTAATGGTGTCAGATTCCCATCAGCTCTCAGAAGCTAAGCAGGGTGGGACCTGGTTAGTACTTGGATGGGAGACCACATGGGAACACCAGGTGCTATAGGCTTGGGAAGGACCTGGCAACCCACTCCTAAAAAACAATCAGCCATTGGAAACCCTATGAATAGCAAAGAAGCACTGACAATAGTGTTTTACCTGTTGTAGGTAGGGTCGCTATGAGTAGGACACCAACTCAAAAGTATAAATTCTGTTTTTATGATACAAAAGATCTATCTACTTAGGAACAACCATAATGCTGATTATTTCTTTTGGATACAAATTTATTTGAGGTATAGGGATCTATCTATTTGAACAAATCTTTACCATCTGGGCAGTTGTTGCTACATGTTGTCAAGTCAGTCTGACTCATAGTGACCCTATTTACAACAGAACAAAACACTACTCAGCACTGTGCCATGCCCAGCACTATATCTGACAGTGTTTCTCTGCTATTTATAGGGCTGATTGATGGCTGATTGTTTCTGAGTGGGTCACCTGGTCTTCTCCCAATACTATACCATCTGGTATTCTCAAGTGGTCTTCTATCCAAGTACTAGCCAGGCCTGACTCTGCTTAGCTTCTGAGATCATATGGGATTGTGAGCCAGAGTGGTACGGCTGTAGGTAGGATGTAGTTTTTGTTGTTTGTTTGTTTGTTTGTTTTAAAAAATTTGATTTCTAGTTCAAACCCTAGCTCCTTTCTGCTTTTCAGCACTTCTCAAGAAATTTTGGAAAGTTACTTACCTTTCAGTGTTACACTTCTTCAACTGAGAATATTATTCAAATAAGAATATTATCCTCTCCACCAATTTTTTATAAAACTTAAGTGAGATTATGAATATAAAGCACATGGTAGCCCCTCCATAAATGCCACTTTCTACTTCTAAGAAAAAGCATACTTAATTTTTAAACTTTTTATATTACAGCATTTTTAGCTACCTGATATTCAAGCAAAGTAGAGGATTTTTTCCTTATGTTGCAACCTTTTCTATGAGACAGTACTAAATTAAACACTGCTGTTAATAAATTAGCAAAACAATTCATGTTATGAAATATTCAAAAGACAATTATGAAATGCTCTGATATTTCATCATTTGACAAATTAAGATGAAATCTAAATTGAAATCTAAATTAGTTATTCCAGAAAAAACTGATTTTTCGCCTCAAAGAACACTGCTATACCTCCTTAAAATTTTTTACTATTTTTAGATTTTTCTCATGCTCATATGGGTCCTCTTTTTTTTCTCAATCTGTAGGCTTTTCACCAGTTCTTGGCAATCTGCTCTCCTCTCTTTCACATCACAACAGTGGTACTGATAATTTAACTATTCTATGTGTCTTTTTGCCTGCAGCCATAGCCCTGTGGCATCCAATCCCGTCAGATCTCAGAAGCTAAGCAGGGTTGGGCCTGGTTTGTACTTGGATGGGAGACTACCTGGGAACAGCAGGTGCTGTAGGCTTGGGAGACGGACCCAGCAACCTACTCCCAAAATTCAATCTGCCATTGAAAACCCTATGAACAGCAGAGAAGCACTGACAATAGTATTTCACCTGTTGTAGGTAGGGTCACTATGAGTTGGATACCGACTCGACAGCACCTAACAACAATGTATCTTTTTGAGCAGTGTTTCTCAAAATTTCATTTTCATGGGACTCACTTTATGATTTATTTAAATTACAAATTATCAAACTTTTCTCTCAAAAGGTTTCTGATCGCTAGGCTTCTGTATGGCCCATTAATCTGCCATTTTAATAGTCTTAAGTCAGCAGTCCCCAACCTTTTTGGCACCAGGGACAGGTTTCTTAGAAGACAATTTTTCCACAGACCAAGGGGGCAGACATTTGTTGGGTAAATACAGATGAAGCTTCACTTGCTGGCCTACCACTCACACAGGTACCAATCTGTGGCCCAGGGGTTGGGCACCCCTCCTCTAAGTGATTCTGATGCATGTTATTATAAAGCAATGACATAGGATCACTTTTTTTACTAGACTATGGTCACCTTTTATCAGAAAAATATATTTGTTTTACCAACCCCTGACCTAGTATATTTAGTTGAATATTGATTGATACATGTATGAGAAAAACTATGTAAAGCCAAAAAGGAAACACCTGAAAGAATTAGACAATTTCTCACTCTCACACAGAACTGAGAATAGCGCTAACTCCCACTACCTAGCAGAAAATTTCATGATTCACAGGCATTGGGGTAGAATATACTAAAAGACTTTGGTAGTGGATAATAATTAGCCTTAGCTGGAGCACTGTTTCTGTTCCACCTAACAAATATTAAAAGCAAGACCTGAAAATATCAAAATGCTTCTAAGTAAATTAACTGGCTTCCAGAGGAAAACCTAAGAATATTTAAAAGAATAAAAAAATATATACAGCACTCAATAAGTTAAAATTTCCAGTGCCTAGCATTCAATTGAAAGTGATCAATAACACAAAGGAAGATAATATGACCCATCCTGAGAAGAAGCCTGTAGCCGTACCACTGTGGCCTCCAATCTTTCCAGTCAGATCTCAGAAGCTAAGCCCAGTCAGACCTGGTTAGTACTTGGATGCAAGACTGCCTAGGAACACCAGGTGCTGTAGTCTTGGGAGGACTGGGCAACCTACTCTCAACAATCTGCCATTGAAAACCATATGAATAGCAGAGAAGCAGAAACAACACTGTTTCATCTGTTTTACATAGGGTCGCTATAAGTCAGATATCAACTTGACAGCACCTAACAACAACTGAGAAGAAAAATCAGTTATTTAAAATCAATAGATGTTAGAATTATCAGAGAAAAGCATTACAACAGTAATTATAACTGTTTCCATGTGCTCAAGAAAATTAAGTATAGACATGTACTACATTAAAAATAATTCAAATAAAACTTCCAAGGAGCAAAAGCACAACGTGTGAGATTTAAGACACACTTGATAGCATTCGCAATATATGGAAAATAGCAGAAGAATGGATTATTGACTTTAAAGATGTATTAAAAGAAACTTTCTCAAGTGAACCATGTTCTTGTTGTTGTTAGGTGCCATCAAGTTGTGTCCGACTCATAGTGACCCTCAGAGGATTTTCAGTGGCTGATTGTTTCGGGATTGCCTCAGGAGTGGATTGCCACATCCTTCTCCCATTTTTGCAGTGCTGGGAATCAAACTCGGGACCTCAGAGACTGCAGAGTGGCGCTCTACCAACTGAGCTAAATCCGAGCCCAAAGTGAACTATAGAGAAGGAAAAAAGAGAAAATTTTTAAAGTGAGTAATTTTGAGACAATTTTAACAGGCCTACTACGTATATCATTGGAACTTGGAATAAGAGTAAAAAGAAAGGTATAAAAAATACAAAGAAATAATAGATAAAAATATTACAAATATGATTTTCAGAAATACTATAAACACATTGATCTAAGAAATCCAATAAACACCAAGTACAAGAGTCATAAAAAAACATGGCACATCATAATCAAATTGCTCAGGTGAGTGATAAAGTCACCAGAGAAAAAGACACACTATATACAAATGAGCGAAAATGAACATGACACAAGCTTCTCATCAGAAACAATTCAAGCAAGAAGACAGTGGGGTAACCTTTTTAAATACTAAAAAAAAAAAGCAAGATACAGTCTTCCAAAATACTTTTAGAATGAAATTTAGGAAATCCAATAACAAAATTTCTACTGCATGTGTAAGTTCTGAAGATGAAAAGTTAAGGATGAAAAACTAATTACTGAGCCTATGGCAAAATTACATTGTATATAGTTATGTAGCATGTATACATTATCATTCCTATAGATGAAAAGTAGTTTGTATATAGTTTCAGATGAACGGCATCCACACATAGAAATAGAGCTACTTATTTTCAAATGACCAAGGTTTTTGCCTAATATAATAGAAAAACTTTTCCTGGATTTGTACATGCCTGCTTGCAAAATTGGCCACTGTCCTATCTCCCAATCCCCAATTTTAAATCAAAATGGCAAAATTACCAAAGCCTACATGCCAAAATTAGAAGAAACACAGTGGCTGCAATAATGGGCTGAAACATTAAAGATCATGTGCATGCCACAGTGTCAGGTAGTGTTTTGTTCTGTTGTACATAGGGTTGTTATGAGTCAGACCCCAACTCGAAAACACCTAATAACAATAACAACAATACACGCAGAAAAAAAAAAAAAACTAATAAAGTGACAGTTTCTGTTGTTTAAAGTACAAACCAACTTGAGTTTTCATTACTACCAGCTTTAAGTTACATTGGTATTGTTAAATAATGTTGGTATTGCTCTAAAATTAATGAAGTTTCTTTATTTATTCACAGGTAGCTATTCCCCACATAAGCAAATAGGTTTCATTATAAATCCAATATTAAATGAAGTGAATATAAGACACATATGCCAGTACATTTTAACTTCTGCCAGTTTTAATAAAATGAGCAGTCTATCTATCCTATATTCATCCATTCTCTGCTTTCCTCTTTTGTACATCACCCCAATATTCCTCCATCCCACCTCCTCATATAATGGCTTCTTGAACAACTCCAAAGGATTACCATTACTTTGTTAGGCACAAGAAATGTGCATGTGGTAGTAATATTGTTAAGGGTTAGGAAATGACTCTTCACTTAAAATAGAATATAGTTGATCAGGCCAAATTAACAGAAGACTCACAGCTAGATTAGAAAGATGTAAAACAGATGTGATCAACTATAGCAGGAAATAAAATTCATCCTGGAAAGAGAGGATCTACAGCAAGATGTGAAAAATCTCCTATCAAAACAGTAAAGTTATCATAATTTATAAACACCAGTCTGCTATTGCTCCAGGGGTATGAAGAGACAGAACAAAACAAGACATAATTAGATTGCGAATGAATTCTCAAAATCAAACAAATAAAAAGGTTGAAAAGTTTTAAATAGATTGTTTTACCTTATAATTTAGTTTTGGTGCGTCATAGAAATCAGCAGAGTGAGAAAACTGTTTACCTATGGTAATATTTGCATAGCTAAAGGAGGAAAATAAGTAATGATGACATCAGGGTTCAGAAATTTAAATTTTATTTTTTTAAATTCAAAGAAAATGACACAAAGGTATTAAAAATATCTTACCCATATCCTGTTCCTTTCTTTCCTGGATTTGTGTACAAATTCTTTCCAGGTGCTTCATATTTGTCCCTGGGCTTTAACTGTGCACTGAAAAATGGGACTGGACCACCTATTGTTCCATAGTAGCTTCCTAATCCACTCCTTAAATACAAGTATTTTTGTTTTTTAGAAGGGAAGTGATTAAAATGGCAAATTTCATGTTATATATTTCACCACAATTTTTAAAAAGATTTAAAAAGGAAAATTAATAGATAATAGAATTGGCTTGCCTGATTAGTAAGAAAAATATTAATATTTGTTAGTTTTTCATCTAATTTTATTTTGTTCATTTTTTCAGCCACATATTTTGAGATTTTTAAATTTTTAATGCTTATTTCAAATGTTCCACATAAGCAATACTTAATAATCATTGGGAAGCTTCCATTCATTCAGTTATCATAATAACAGATAGTTTCCATTCATTCAGTTAACGTAACAATAAACAGAATTTATTATATTTTTACATGAATTCCTAAGCACTTTCAGGCAAGGTAGCCAATAATGCCTAATTTTTCTGACTACTCATCACAAATTACACGTTCAAAACATGTATTTAAAATTATTTTTTCCACTATTGATGGCAAAGGAAATCTCATGGAATTTTAGTGTTTTCTTCTTTTTGGTTTACATTTATTACTTTACTGTAGAAAAAAATTAACCAAATATTTTCTTCAATTTTCATATTTCTGAGCACACAGTCTCTATGTAGTCAAACTATTTATTACCCAGCACTGTATTCTAACAAATATTTTCTTTAACCTTTTCACAATAAGAAGGACAACTGATGTTACTAATAGTTCCTAATTTCCAAGTCATTGCTGAAATAATTTTAGTAATAAGGAAATGGTCTGCAAAAATGAAATATTATTATCAAAAGATGATACTACATATTTAAGTAAAAATTTTCAAAATTTAGAAAGATATCAAGGATAGATAGCTTATCTCTAGCCTACAAATAAAGGTTCCAGTTAATAAGAGGAGGCTACTCATTTTCATTAATCCCTACTTATGAACATATGTCATAAAATTATAAAATACAAAAGCAATGATATTGCAGAGAAAAGGATAACATACACAAATATAATTTAACTAGAATGTGATTTAATGCAAACATTTAAGTTCAGCACATTAGAATTTATCAAATGCCTTTGGTTGGGGAGAAGGTGGGTAAAAGAAGGTTGGATTTGATAGGTGCATGCTGTAAGCATGTGTTGAAATATCACTCTAAATCCTGTTAATATGTATAATTGTTGTTGCGGTTAGGTGTCAGACTCATAGCAACCCTCTGTACAACAGAAGAAACACAATTGTTGTGCTTCTCTGCTATTCACAGGGTTTTCAGTGCCTGACTGTTTTTTGGGAGTGGGTTGCCAGGTCCTTCTCCTAAGGCTACAGCATCTGGTGTTCCCACGTGGTCTCCCATCCAAGTACTAACCAGGTCCAACCCTGCTTACTTTCCAAGATTTGATGGATTCTGACGCCACAGTGGTATGGCTGCAGGCTATATGTATAAGTAATACATGCTAACTCAAAATAGATATTTTTAAAAATAAATAAAGTCTATCAGGGAAAGACAGATATTAATAAAATAATCATGAGAAGAAAAATGCTTATGATTCCATAATCTGGTGTTAAGTAAGGGCGTACCTGAAGGTTTCTTATTTATACCACCAATCTCTGTTTTTGGAAATACTTTCTATATCCCACTAAATTACAAATGTTTTTCCCATGTCTATGAGCTTTTAAAAGAAAGAAAAACTAGTTTAATTATAGAACTGTTATCATTTCTTGGCTGATAAATAAGCACTTTGTAAATTAATGTATTAAGGTGGCAATTCTCAATTATTATCATGAAGGTTGGGGCTGGGGTTTAGCTCAGTTGGTAGAGCGCTGCTCCGCACTCTCTGAGGACCCAGGTTTAAGCTGAAGCACTGCAAAAACCACTGCAAAAACCGGAGAAGGACCTGGCAATCCATTCCCAAAGCAATCTCAAAACAATCAGCCACTGAAAACCCTATGAGGACCTGACTTGACAGCATCTAACAACAACAATAACCATAAAGATCAAAGATCATCACAAGAGAAAGACAGAAAAGTCGGAAAAAGTTATTTGAAGGATAAACTACGTATGTTACATGAAAAGTAAATGAAGTAGTGACAAAAAAACCCATATGTTTAAGTTTACATCTAAAAAGAATATGAAGAAGCTAAGAAATAGTAATAATATTAAAAATAAATAATTTGCATCTACCCAAAATATGAAAAGGTAGGAAAAGATGAAACCCTAATGATAACAGAAAAGAAAAAAATTCTTACTCTTAATAAAGACAATAATTTTGGCTGAGAAGACAAAGATTGCCTGTTAGAAGGAAGTCTGAATTATGGAAATATAGTTTACTAATCTCAAGAAAATATAGCTAGGAAGCACAAAATTAGACTTTAATCAGTCCTCACCTATCATAAATTCTAAAGTGAAAAAGCCAAAGGTATTAAGTGTGAATGAAAATCATATTTTAAATCTCAGCTATACAACATAGACTGTGTGGTCATTTGTTAAGCAAATGATTGAATGGTAAGAAAAAATTGGACCTTCATATCGACAACTATCAAAATTAAAACATTGTTAAATTCCATGAGTGTATCTTCACAGTGATTTTAAAATAATGTATCATTGACATATTATTTCTTTATCAAAAACTATTTCTCCTAATCTTACATTTTTATTTATACTTTTAAAGTTTTTTTAGAGCAGTTTTTGCAAAGGCATAGACATAATGACCTAAGGCATTTTTCCCCAACTGATGCTTGAAAGGCTTTTGAACAAATTTATTTTCATTTAGTTTCATCTACTACAAACTAGTAGAGAACAGTGACATAGACAATCAAAGACTAGTATGATAATGAAAATATATTTAAAATTACCTGTCAATTTAAATCACCCAACATAACTGTCTTCACCTAAGACAAACTAACCCAAGAACTGTATTTAAAAATTAACTCCGTAAGTCCTTTAGAAAACTGAACATTTATTTTAGAATAGAAAACGGTGCAGATCTATTTAAGACATTTTCTCAAAAACACTTACGGTTTTTTATCTCCACTACTAGGGATGAAGGCTTTACCTAGATTTTTTTTGGCTTCTTCCATCATATACCGTCTTCTTACTTGATTTAGATTTACGTAACCTTCACCTTCAAAAATCCTTACAAACTGGGGATTAAAATAACCTGCCTGGAGATTTGACATTTCTTTGGATCCCCCAGGTAGCATCTGTCTATTTTTGCTTGCAGCCTCATTAAAGGGTCCTTTAAAAATAAATTAAGAATATTATAGTTTTGACCTCACTAGTAATTAAAGGACATGAAAAATAACAGAAAAATTTCCAAATATGATTTGGGCAAATTATAAGTCTAAGCTCTAAGATACTGTTTCAAAATGTTCACTGACAAGTCTGTCCGTGCCTTGTTGTTGTTGTTGTTGTTGTTGTTGTTGTTGTTGTTGTTAGGTGCCGTCAAGTCGGGTCTGTGCCTTAGAGTATATTAATAATAAGACCTAACAGAGTTTTCATGAAAACATTTGAACACTTAGGTTAAGGTCCTCGTCAGACACTCTGAATTTTAGAGATGGAAGAGACCTTAAAGTTCATCTAACCCAATGTTTCTCCATTGACACACTAGAAAATACTGCCTGGGTGTGATGCTAGTAAGACAGTGTGTGTAGTTGAAGAGAAAGGTGTTGCACACTCAAATCAAAGCAGGTCCTCTCCTAGGTATATTCTAAAGAGAGGAGTGCCTATGTCCACTAAAAGAAATGAGCAAGAATGTTCATAACACTTCCATTCTTAATCAAAAACAAGAAACAACCCAAATGTCTGTCAACAGAATAAAATTTTAAATTGTGATATTTATACAATGAAATACTAGTAAAAGGCTTTTTTGTAAATATTTAAAATGTTTATAATTTGAATCTAGAAGGGCTTAAATGGAGAAGCCCTTCCAAAACGTGAATAATTTTCTGAACGGTGCACAATCATTAATACATTAATGGTACACATTCACATTTGTACCAGTAATTAACTTAAAATTTTGAAAATGCAATACATTCAAAGAGTATCAAATTCAGTTGCAAAAATATTTTTACAATAAAGCTTCCCACACTTGCCATTCAGTTCTTCCACAGTGATATTAATTTTGCCTTCCAGAGAATGTCTAGATACATAAGGCCCAAGTGAATATTATATATCCTTTTTCATTTTCAATATTTAGCATAATACATACATTATTGTACACTTTGCTTTTTAATTTAACAATTTATCTTGGAGATATTTCTGTCTCAGTGCACTCTTTTTGTAACACAGAAGTCATTGGATACCTAAAACTTTAACTGAGACATTAAAAGTGCAGACTTAGGTCTGTTTATTATGACTTTTCTAAAAAATCAGATATGCATTCAGTATTGCATTTTTTTTCCACAAAAGTAATAATGGATAGCCTTTTTGGATGCAAATGCAAATGCTGTTTGTATAGTGGAATGCCCTACCGAAGAAGAAAATAAAAGCCAAAAGCAAAATACTCTTAGGAAAATTTACCATGTACCTTGGGAAAGAAGAAAAATTACCTACAAGGACAATGACTGAGAGAAAGGGAGCCTGGTAAAATGAGCTTCCTACTTTTATAAAATTAAGTTTTCTCAACTCTATTGCAATATCACTAGTCAACTTTAGAATTCAGTACTTTAAAATATAGACCATTAAAGTATCATTTACCTTAAAAATTAAATTCAAGTTTTCATATAGCTACATAAATAGCTTTATAGCTATTAAGAATAACAAATATACTTACGATTAAATCGTGACACATATTTATCACCAACAGTAATATATTCCATCTCACTGAAGAGGCCAATCCTCTCCATATCCGTTTTCCCTGCTTCTATAGGCATGGTGGCTTCTTGTGGTGGTAACTTCAAGTTTCCTCAACACTGCTTCCTTTATAACAAAATCTCACTTTTCATTGAAAAATATAGGGAAAATGTTTAGACAAAAAGTGATTACTTACTTTCAATTCAAATTACTTTCATTCTGAGTTTTAATATTCACATAAAATAGTCCAAAACTATCTAAGAAAACAATCTACTCTCTGGGGCTGAGAGAGAACACTGGAATTCAAAATCATCACCATGAAGCTTCACCTTGACTCTCCATGTGAAGTGCTAACAAATTACAAAGGAATGTGCATGGAGTCATGTGCTATTTATCTCTCAGAAATAATCAAATTATTACCATGTAGTGCAGTGTAAATATTATATAAATTATATCCTTTTGAGAAGTTCAAGGTAGATGTAAAAAATCATAGTTATATAAAGCAGACCTTTTATATTTTAAACAAAATGATTTCAGCACACTGCATTGTCTCCAATATTAAAAATTGTAACAGCTTTTCAGAATGTACAACCCATATAGGTATTGTCCGGTGGTATGTGATTTTTTTTTTCAAGTTTAAATGAATATAAGAAATGAGCCACTGGCAAAATAAGTTCATAAAGAGGATGAAAGGAGAGGACAATTATTTAGGCAAAATGAAAACATGAACAACAAAACAAACAAAAAACCCACCATAAATTCTGAGGATGTGTTGAAGAGCAGACCAAAACTGTGATGAAATGATCACTTTAAAGGTGAAAAATCACATTCAACTTACAAGTATTGAGTTAGAAATTATTTTTTTTTAATTAGACATGTTCTTAAAATGAGGACCAAACAGCAAAACTTGCTTTCATCTCAGCCTGCTATTTTTAAGCACCAACTAGGAAGTAGGCACTGATGAACAAAACAAACATTAATTTACACTTCCCAGTTTATAATCCAAGGTAAGGACCTTTTACCTGAATTTAGAACAAGCTGTGTCAATGACTCTCAGCATGCTTACCTATTTGGAACTGTGGTTCATCTGTGCATGAGTCATTGCTAATGTATAACATCAAACAGGCACGTGAAAATTCAGTTTAAACCAAAGCATAAGAAAACACAACAGCCAGGTGGGTGCGGTGGTGCATGCCTGTAATCCCAGCAACTAGGGAGGTAGAGGCAAGAGGACCGGAAACTTGAGGCCAGAGGCAGCCTACATAATTTAGGAGATGCTGTCTCAAGATAAAAAAAAAAGAAAGAAAGAAATTTTAAAGGGGCTGGATGTGCAGATTGGTGGTAGAGCACTTGCAAAGTATGCACAAGGCGCTAGGTTCAATCCCTCAGTACCACAAAAATAAATAAGTAAACAAATAATTTTTAAAAAGAAAGTTGTTGTTGTTGTTGTTGTTAGGTGCTGTTGAGTCATGCCTGACTCATAGCGACCCTCATAGGGTTTTCAATGGCAGATTGTTTCTCGATTGCCTTAGGAGTGGGTTGCCACATCCTTCTCCCATTTTTGTGGTGCTGGGAATTGAACTCGGGACCTCAGAGACTGCAGAGCAGCGCTCTACCAACTGAGCTATATCCCAGCCCCTAAAAAGAAAGAGAGGGCCTTAAAATGAGTTTCAGAGGTTTTGTTTCCAGCAAAAAACAAACAAAAAGAAGCATCGACATTTCATCAACAGTTTTTCATTATGAAATAGTACACTGTTTCCCATGAAAAGGTCCAGAAATCGGATTCGGATTCACAGTGGTGAGGGTGTCATGTCCTAATGGCCCTTCCATTCTCATGCCAGTGGACTTTCACATTCAAACATTCTCTGCCCATTGGACGCATTATGTATGAGCCATCAGAGTAAAATGTGGCCTATCCTCCTGGGCTATCAGAAACTATACGCTAATAAGAATCATGATTGCCGGGCATGGTGGCGCACGCCTGTAATCCCAGCAACTTGGGAGTCAGGGGCAGGAGGATCCCAAGTTGGAAACCAGAGGCAGTCTGTGTAACTTAGCAAGACCTTGTCTCAAAGAGTAAAAATATAGGCTGGCAGTGCAACTCATTGGTCCAGCAGTTGCAAGCGTGAGGCCCTGGGTTCAACCCCCAGTACTGAAGAAAAAAAAAAATCATGATTACCCAAGGGTAGACACGGGTGCTACAGCCAAGAAAACTGAAGCCTAGAGTTCCAAGTCATGTGAGAACTCTCTTTTAAGAAACTAACAAAAGACACTTAAAAGGTGTTTCTGCAAGAGCTGACAGGTGAATCCTAACACATGAGGAAGAGGAAATCATGTTTTCCATCCACCTTGAAAATTGACCAAGGGAAAAAATAATTGCCAAATTAGATAATTGCCTATTTACTAACACAAACAATAACAAGGAAAGAATGCAGCATGTGGTGACCTTAGCAAGGTATAAAAGTGGCTGTGCAGCAAGGAGACTTCCAAACTTCACAACCTACCCTCTCAGACACCCATCCAGAACCACCAACCTCTGACACCATGGTCAACTCCTACTGTGACTCCAGCTGATCTGAGCAGGGCTGTTGTCAGCCCAGCCGCTGCAGGACCACCTGCTGTTGCCCCAGCTGCTGTGTGTCCAGCTGCTGCCTCCCCAGCTGCTGCCAATCCTCCTGTGGAGGTTCTGGTTGCTGCGGCTCCAGCTGCTGCCACATCACATGCTGCAGGAACACCTGCTGCCACCCTAGCTGCTGCATTTCTAGCTGCTGCAGGCCTTGCTCTTGCCAGCCCACCTGCTGCCAGCCCAACTGCTGCTGCCCCAGCTGCTGCCACTCAGTATGCTCTAGTAGTTCTTACTGCTGAGCATTGAGACCTGCACTGTCCTCTTCTGCATCAACCAACATTCCTCAGGTAGATGTCTGTGATCTGAGTCATGAGAGGCTAATTGTAAAGCCTCATTTCCAACTGAGATTGATTTGGGCCTCCAAATATATGGCCCCATCTCCTGCCAGGTTACCATCTTTCTCCAAAATGAACACGAGTTTGAATTTGCTCTGAAATCTGTCAACTATCATTTTATGCTCTTGGAAATATTTGTTCTCTGTCACCTTTTCTCAAATGGAGATATTCCTAGATCTTAAATTAGAACTTTTCAGATATATGAAAGAGAGAGAGAGAGAGAGAGCGAGAGAGAGAGAGGAGGAGGAGAGGAGGAGAGGAGGAGAGGAGGAGAGGAGGAG
>VMDO01030222.1:0-21582 GCA_007922755.1 Pedetes capensis | reverse complement strand
CCTCCCCCCCTTTTAATGTGATCTGACCTTTGAGTAGGATTTTTCCTTCTTGTAATTTTGAGTCAGCTCTCTCATATGAGTGAGAACATGTGTTGTTTCTCTTTCTGAGCTTGTGTTCGTTCACTTAAAATAATTTTCTCTAATTCCATCCATTTTGCTGCGAATGACCCTATTTCATTTTTCTTGATTGCTGAATAGTGAGAATGTATCAATTTTATTTGCCTGCCGCTGTAGCCTTGTGGCATCCAATCCCATCAGATCTCAGAAGCTAAGCAAGGTCGGGCCTGGTTAGTACTTGGATGGGAGACCGTCTAGGAACACCAGGTGCTGTAGGCCTGGGAGACGGACCTGGAAACCCAGTCCCAAAAATCAATCTGCCATGGAAAACCCTATAAACAACAAAGAAACACTAGCAATAGTGTTTCATCTGTTGTACATAAGGTCGCTATGAGTCAGATACCTACTCTACAGCACCCAACCACAACAACAATAGCAATTTTATCTTGAAGTTGAAGCTGCTATTTTGCCTATTAATGAGGAAACTTAACAATAAATTACGAGTCATCAAGGTTTTCTCCCTACTTCTAGAAACCTAGCTTCTGTTTAGCTTTGGTGATTCCTGGAGCAGATGAACTGTATGACCGTGCCTACATTCAAGTGGAGAGCCGATATTCCGATATCCCTGCATTGAAATTCAGTTTGTTGTAAAGAATTCCTCTCTGAGGCTCAACTTCTTTGTCATACAAATCACATGAAGATAAACATCCTTGCTTTGACATGCCATTGGGAGGTTTAAGAGTGACCTCATACTACAGCTTCAAATACCTTTTTCTTTTCTTTCAAATATAGGATATATTCTATACTACTAATACAGTGGTGTGCCATTTCACTATTTCCCTAAAAAATGTAAGCATGTCATTCATTGGTAGTGAACATTTTTGAGCCTTCAACATGGTTAGAAAATGAAATAGACATGTATCTATTAGAAAACAAAATAAAAGGAGCTATGCCAATACTGTTCTGTATTCTATTAGTGTGGGGCTGGGATTTAGCTCACTTGGTAGAGTGCTGCTCTGCAATCTCTGAGGTCCCAAGTTCCATTCCCAGCACCACAAAAATGGGAGAAGGACCTGACAACCCACTCCCGAGGCAATCTTGAAACAGTCAGCCATTGAAAACCCTATGAGGGTTGCTATGAGTTGGACATGACTCGACGGCACCTAACAACAACAACAACATTCTATTAGTGTAGGTTTAAGGTAAACTTTTGCTTGACAGTACCTGCTAACCTTGGAAGAGGAATTGTCCAGTGATAGGCTATATGAGCTATTGAGTCTTAGAAACCCAAATCAAAACTTAATAGCAACTATAACCTGTTATAGCTCTTGAGTTGGGCAGCAAAATTACCAGTTAGAGGTAATGCACACCCTGGGCAGGACCTCTCCAAGGGTCTGCAGGTGCTGGGCCAGCTCCTGGGCTGGGAGGGCTGTACCTGACTTTCGCAGTTACACAAGGCCACTTGCACAGGTGAGCAATGGCTGTGGCTGAGCAACCCAGGAAGGCAAGGAAGGACAACATGGATAGCGTGTGACCATAGACAGCATGCTGCACTCTTTGGCAGAATGTCCAAGGATGAGTGCAGGCAACCTGGAAGGCCATCCTGGTTCAAGTTGCCCTGTCTCAGCACCTAGCCCATTCACTGGTAACTCTGAGTGGACAATTTTCCTTTTAATCGAGTGTTTTTGAATGAAGGGTAGGCTGACTTCCCAGTAAAGTGTTTTATTCAGCTTAAACTGCTGACCATTTCTAGTTTTCCTAGATTCATACTATGTACATTCCACATTAGAACTATTAGTGGATGTTTACAGTTGTTCCTTCACATCTTGAATCTCGCCACATCAGCAGATGGAGGTCCATGGGCTTGCCTCCATTCCTGTCATTTAAGGTAGACTCCATTTTGAGGAGACAACTCTTCCCCAAGCTTTTGAATGCCTGTGAACCCGGGGGGCTCATTTTCCATTACTATATCTGACAGTGTTTCTCTGCTAGTCATAGAGTTTTCAATGGCTAATTGTTTTGGAGTCTGCAGTCATAGCCCTGTGGCATCCAATCCCATCAGATCTCAGAAGCTAAGCAGGGTCAGGCCTGGTTAGTACTTGGATGGGAGACCACCTGGGAACACCAGAAGCTGTAGGCTTGGGAGAAGGACCTGGCAACCCACTCCCAAAAAACAATCTGCCATTGAAAACCCTATGAACAGTAGAGAAGCACTGACAATAGTGTTTTGCCTATTGTACATAGGGTCAGTATGAGTCGGATACCGACTTGAGGGCACCTAACAACAACAACAACAACAATTGTTTTGGGAGTGGGCTGCTGGGTCCTTCTCCCTAGTGTGTCTTAGTCTGGAAGCTCAGCTGAAACCTGCCCACCATGCCAGTGTTGGTCCTGCTAGTACCTGAAATATCGGTGGTGTAGCTTTCAGCATCACAACAACATGCAAGCCCCAACAGCATGACAAGCTGACAGTCACATGGGAAGTAATACTTTAGCACATATTTATTTCAGATTTAATAGATTACATGTTTGTGTTCTTCATTCTTTGGGCATTAGACTTTAATTTGACAGTATTTAGTAAATCATAATAGTTAAACAGAAGAAAATCAAATGGTACACTCTTTAATTACAAGGCCATTTTCCTTGTAATAAAAAACTGGAAAGTCCCTGGAGCTTCTCAAAGATTTTTTAACAGAGTTTGCTCGCCGTGGTTTTCTGCAGGTCTGAGAGTGGCATGGGCTGGGTTCTCCCCATGCCCTGCATAGACCCAGGCTCCCCGTGCACCTCTGCCATTTCCTTCGCTCCTTTCTTTGGGGCCTCCAGGGCTCCCTCGAGGGTCTGATACATAAACACATTTTGCACATGTGGGTGTGCAGAAAATGCAATTGATGATAATGATGATGATTTCCTGTAAGCACAGGGACATCCAACTTTTGGAGGCTTTTGATTAGTTTTCTCTGATCTCTTAAAAATAGGCTGCATTTGCTCATCTGTTTGGAGTGGCTAAAGGGTAGTCTTCTCTAAACACAGAGGAAGGATGGAATGACTTCAGGGTCCCTTCTAATTTTATGATTCTGTGAAGTGGGATCATTGATTCCAAAGAAAAGGCTCTCGAAGCTTTCGTGTGCAGAAGATGGTGACCAGCTGCTCCTTCCTCGCTGATTACAGAGAGGAAAGTGTGTTTAAATTGGAGCGTGAGCGATGGAGGCTTTGAGCGGAGAATTTCCTGACACCAAAGCTGTGTCAAAACCAAGGGCAAAAGAAACCAGAGAATGAAGTCAGTTCCTTTCCCGAGTAGCACTCGACCAGAGGTTGCTGAGAATCCTACCCTAGGCAGAGAGGAAGGCACCTGCATTTCATTTTTCCTTCAATCTCTCTCAGCATTAGCTTCGTCTTTCTTTAAAACAAGCTATAGCTTTGTGAATTCACCACAGGAATTTCAAGAGAGCGCAGTGCTTTATCTGGGACTCGAATATCTGACTTAAGGCTCATTATTTTGCATTTGTTAAAAGTTACCCAGGACTTTATGAGTGTGGCTGTGATCCACCAGAAGATGACGTTAATGTGCTCTGGTATTGCTTTGACTCTAGCTCAGGACGGACCATATGGTATGAATTGCATTAATTTTATTAATTTCAGATGTACAAAACTAGACATTAAAATGTTGTATTAAAGTCGCTTCCCCCCACAGTCTTCCATATTAGGTAAAATTATATAAATTAGTAGCTTACAAAGTACATTTGCTCAGGGTTTTCAGGAATTTTGGTTTAGAACTATTCAAGAGAAAAATTCAATTATCCTGAAATTGTATTAGTATGTTGGTGGAGAATACTTTACCAGCATTTTCTGAATTATTTACTAGCACTTAACTCTGGAAAAAAAGATAGTGATTGGTTAGAAATTATTAATAGTTGGTTATAATTAGGTAAAAAGCATCATGATAGTACCAAATAATCAAGAATATCTATGAATAATCAGCAGGGAGCTGATTATTTATAAGACTGTTTTTTCATCATATTTAACAATTTAAAAAGTCTCTATAAAAATATCAATATCAAAAATTACATAATTTATCATTTATGGGCACGAGTTTTTATGAAAATATATACAGTTAATATAACAAGAAATATATAGATATATGCATTTATTATAGTATTAAACCCTTAGAAAGTCAAATAATAAAGATGTGAGGTTACCACTCCAGTAAAAGTAACAAGGCAAGCCTCTATCTCTGTGCAACATCTCCAGTTCAAGATGGTATTTGATCACTAAAAAACAAAGACCTAAATTTAATTTGAGTGGACACAGATTTCAGGATATTTCAATATGGCTAATTTAGGGGACATGCACTGAGCCACAAATAATAGACATCAGTGCAACAATAAGGCCGTGGATCCCTACCTCATCACCAAAGAATCCCCAGCTGGGGTGGCTCCAGGGTGGTCCTCTTTCATTCAGCCTGTACTTGCACACACAATCCTGTCCTGTCTTTCTAAGTGCCAAAAGGAAACTTCTGAGAAGTCCCCCAGTGAAGTCGTCTTCACTTCTCATCTGTCAGAAAATGCAACATCATCTTTTGTAAATATGGGGTTATGCTGAGGAGATTGTGAAGGAGGAAAAGGGAAGCTATTGAGTAGGCAACTAGTAGTATGTCAAAAATACACACAGTTTTCTATTTTATTTTAAGCCATATGTAGTAGAAATATCATTCTGCATGTGTAGCTACACCAAAATACATAAAAAAGGAGTGAAAGCGGTAATACAAGCAAACCAAGAAACAGAGACCAACCATCCTAATTCCCTTTGCTTACTGTACTAGTCACATGGAAAGTTGATTTAAAATTATGCCAGGCTTTTCAAACTATCATACCAAGATGTAGTTACCATATTTTGCATGTGATTTGCATACAGAAATAGAAATCTTAGAGTTTAATCTTAATAAAATCAAATTCTTAATATTTACATCTATTCAGTGAACTGGAAAATAATTCCTTGGTAATGAAATCATTAGTTTATTTGGATATTTTTTGTCTAAAAATATCCTCATAAACTTTAGTATCCCAGCTATATAATCATTTGTTACTACCATAAGCTTGTAATTTGATCCTGATTAAAGAACATATTGTTTCTAATGCAATGTGCTATTGGGTAATTTTTCTAAAGCCAAAGAAAACAGATTGCTTAAAATCCGCATAAATTTGAAACATGCTCATGTTTCAGAAGTGATATGATTGGCTTTGATATTTGCTAGAACTTTCATGGTTGTCAACTCAATTCCCATGTCTGGATCAAAATGTAAGTGGGGCATGGTTGATCAAGAAAGGAGCACTGAGCCAGGAAACATGGGACATGTTTCTAAGCCCAGCAACTTGAGAGGCTGAGGCAAGAGGATCTCGAGTTTGAGGCCAGAGGCAGTCTGTGGAACTTAGTGAGACCCTGTCTCAAAATCAAAAATAAAAATGGGGCCAGGGATGTAGTTCTGTGGTAGACTCCTTCTCTGGCATGCAGTAGACCCTAGGTTTAATCACTTACTACAGAAAAAATGTACAGAAAGGAACATTATTGATGATTTTACTACAACCTAACACTTCTATTTGTGATCAAGTCGTGAATAAACTCTTCTTTTTCCTAAATTGATGAGCCTACAACAACAAAGATGACAGAAGACCTAACAGGACAGAATAGTCAATTTTGTCGTCAAGCATAGGAAAAGGATGACTTCACTCATCCTGTTAATAAACAGCATGTGTATTTTTATTGGAGTATCAGTACAACTACTAAATATCAAGTAATTTTTCATAATAAAGTTCCAGAGTCAGGAAGTGGATGTCAGAGGATGGCTCAGGCAGAGCGATACTGACTGTCTGTTATCTACCCAAGGTCAATGCCCTCACCTAGGAGATGGAATACACCTGATCTGGACAAGTGTGGTTCCTATCTTCCACACCTCTCCTGCATCTCCAGGGACAGACCTGGCCCAGGTTCTGCTAACAAGGAACGAAACTGTGGGGACCAGGCTCAGGTTCTGCTAACAATGAATGAAACTGTGGGGACCAGAGATTATAGAACATTTTTAAATTGTCAGATAGTAACAGAAGACAAAATTATCCAAATGAGATCATAGATTCAGAGAGAAAGCCTTAACAACACTATACATAAACATTAAATATATATATATGTATGTATGTATATATATATAGCATATATGTTATGACATATATGTTATGACTATATATATATATATATATATATATATATATATATATATATATGGTGCTGGAGACGTCTATTGAATATACCATGGACTGCCAAAAGAACCAACAAATCTGTCCTAGAAGAAGTACAACCAGAGTGCTCCTTGGAAGCAAAAATGGCCAAACTGCGTCTTACATATTTCGGACATGTAGTCAGGAGAGAACAATCCCTGGAGAAGGACATCATGTCTGGGAGAGTGGCAGGTCAACGCAAAAGAGGAAAACCCTCCCCCAGATGGATTGATACAGTGTCTGCAACAATGGACTTCAACATAAATAAGATTGTTTGCCTGGCACAGAATCGGCAAGTGTTTCGATCTGCTGTACATAGGGTCGCTATGAGTTGGACTCTACTCGACGGCACCTAACAACAACAACTATATATATAGATATGTATATATATATACATGTATATATATACATATATATATCAGAAAAAGAAAGAGAATTACTCTGGAGCAGCACTGTACTATAACAAATAGTAAGGCAGCTTTTTCAGACTCAAGAGAAAAATACCAGATGGAAGGGAAAGTCCTAGAAAAGGTAAATTATTTGAAGTTTTAAAAAATAGTATCTGCGTATTCTCAAAACAACTACAATTTAATTAACTATGGGGGTAAATATAATAACAATACTTCAAAATACATAAATCTACGGTGCAATAAACCAAACAGATGACAGAAAAACTGTGATCATGGTCAGACATTATACTTGCTCTTCTTCAGTCATTTTTTGCTGTTGTTGCAGTACTGGGGAATTGAACCCAGGGAACTTCACCACTGGGGTGCACCCCCTGCCCATTTTTAGTTTTTATTTTGAGACGGGATCTTGCTGAGTTACCCAGCTGCTTCTGGCCTCAAATTCACTATCCTGCCTCAGCCTCCTGAATCTCTGGGATTAAAGGTGTGCAGCACCATGCCCAGCTTCCTTTCCAGTAATTGATAAACAACTAGATGAAAGAAATTAATGAGGGAACTGGGCGAGGTGGTACTCTCCTGTAATCCTAGTGACTTGGGAGGCAGAGGCAGGAGGATCACAAGTTCAAGATCAGAGGCAGCATGCATAATTTAGCGAGACCCTGCCTCAAAAAGTAAAAAAAAAAAAAAATGGGCTAGGGGTACAGCTTAGTGGTGCAGCACTTGCAAAGCATGCAACCACGAGGCCCTGGGTTCAACCCCCAGTATGGTGAAAAAGAAAAGAAAAAAAGAAAAGAAAAGAAAAGAAAGAAAGAAAAGAATTAATAAGGAACTAGAAACATTGGACAATATCACATATTTGTCTAATTAACATGTACAGAATGTGACATCCAGCAACTGCAGAAAACCCATTATTGGTTCTATCCATATAAAACATTCATCCAGGTACATCACAATCTCAGCCACAAAGTCAGTAACGATAAATTAAATAGGATTGAAATGATACAGAGTATGTTTTGAGTACAATGGTATTACATTAGAAAGCAATGACGACAGTATATTCTAAAAATTTTCCTAATATTTACATAGTAAGCAACATAATTATAAACAATCTATGTGTAAAAGTGGAGATCACTAAGGAAATTAGAAAATAGGTCAAATTGAGGGCAATAAAAATAAATAGAAGTTCGAAAAATGAAAGTTGTAGGATGAAGCTAACTCAGTTTCAAGAGGGAAGTTTGTATCACTAAATACTCACGTTAGAAAATGGTCTAGAATCAAATACATATCCTTCTATCTTTGTTATTGTTAGATGCTGTCCAGTGGGGATTCAACTCATAGCAACTCTATGTATAACAGGAAAAAACGCTCCCAGATACTGTGCCATGCCCAGCACTATGTGAGTGCTTCTCTGCTATTCATAGGGTTTTGAATGCCTGGTTATTTCAAAAGTGGGCTGCCAAGTCCTTCTCCCATTTTATGTGGTGCTGGGGATTGAACCCAGAGCTTCAGAGACTGCAGAGCAAGTACTTTTGCCAACTGACCTAAATCCCTACCCCAAAGGTCATCTTATTGAGAAAAGTAAGCCAAACTCAGAAAGACAAATAACTGCACGTTCTTTCATTTGTGGAATCTAAATATGGGGGGAAAATGAACAGAGAACAAAAAAGATCAAAGTACAAAATACAATAGTATGAAAATGCCATGATGAAACACATTATATTGTACACTAATGCAAATATAATACAATATTGTACAAACTTTTAAAAGCAAATAAAAATAAAAGCCTGATGCCAGACAGTGCAGACAGAGCCCCACCCTTCTCCTCTTGAGTCTCTCTCCTTCTTTCATCTTAGCCCTTCCTTCCAACTTTCTTGGTATTTCATTGCATAAAGCCCTCTACGTCTCTTTTCTGCCTTTTCTGTTTGAATGAAATAGAAAAGTCACTCCTTTCATACAGTGCAGAGGAGGATAAGATGAATCCAAAAGAAATAGAAATTTACCCTCCAGTGATGCTGAGGGCTTTATTGGAAGCTTCACCAGCTCCAGGCTGAAGCCCAATATCAAAACATGAGCAGCAGGAAAATATGAAGATCTCAGTAATTACACCAATGGCAGAACAACACACAGATATGAGAACTAGGAAGAAGGATGTAGATTCTATGTCTACGTGTATATCTTTATATTATCCTCATTTTTGAGGCTGATTTTGTTTCTAAAATTATTTCTGTTCTACCGCCAAGTGGTGGAACTGAGCCTGAGCTGGGCGTGGAAAGCCTGTGGGGATTGACGTGGTGACTCAGACTGCAGAAAAGGTCTTTGCAAAGTAAGTCATCCCCCTGTGCCTGAATTTGCCCTTTGAAGGATACAGTACACTTGATGACATCTGAAGTATCAGGCAATATTCTCTAGCCCCAGAGAGTTAATGCAGATCAAACAAGGAAGCATTTAAATCTCATTGTGGAGAGAAAGTCTTAAGACCATAATTTCAGATCATGAATTCATGATCTCAGGACAAATTGAAGTGTGTCAAGGAACAATGAATCTCAAAATGTTCTGCAAACATCTGCTCAGGAAACCAGGATGTGTCTTATATCAAATCGGTAACAAAACTGAAAATACTTTCCTCTAAGAAAATGGGTTAGGAAATTGAGGACTTATTAATATTCAGGTGTATTTTTTCTATTAAAGTGCTCTTTAATAGAACTGATAAAGCAAAAGTAAAATGCATCTGGATAATTACAAACATAACCTTTAAGCATTATCAAAACATCACCCAAGAGGCTACAGTCAAATTGTCCCAGTCAGGGTATTTAACCACCTGTTTCTTTTTTTAAAAGTTAGAGAAATGACAGTGTTCAGAACCACATATTAAAGATCTGGGTCAAACTGACAGAAACAGGAAATTTAGAGTTGAGTCTGTCATGTAATATTTAGGATCCCTCAGATGTAAAAAAAAAAAAAATGGAACCACTAATGTTTGATGTCATGTTTGTATGTAGTATTGAAATCCAGAATCTCTCTGTAATGTGGGGGCTATTATTCTTGCACAAAATTTATTTTCTACTCCCTATTTAAAATGTAGAATGCTTTGACCAAGAAAAGAAATTTTATAAGGCATAGTTAGCCAGTCGATTGAAAAGCTGAAATGTTTGAAGTCACTTTATTGTCTAAGGCAGAATGGACTTGAATCACAAAACACATGGAAATCATTTCCATCAAGTGATATGACAAGAAAGGTGTCCTTGGATAGCTCAGCGTGGTGAATTTAGACTGAACATCAGGAAATTGATCTCTAATGCAGGTGTCTTTCATTTATTTTTTCCCAAGGTAAGGTCATTTAGGAGCTATTGTATAATTCTGTTAGGGAATTAGGCTATTATCAAGTGTTTCTTCTACGTGAAAAATCCTATTAGAATATACCACTTGTATGTATAAATAGAAGAAAGGTCATGTTATAATTATAGGACTAGTATGATAGAATGAAATGAACCTAATTATTCTTTTAAGCAATTCTGAATATTGTTAACACTTGAGGGCACAATTGTCAACAGTAAAACGTTCATTCTGCTCTTACTGTTAGAAAAAAAAAACTAAAAGAACTTAGTACCACTAAAATACATATCATATTAACAGCTGATTAAAAACTCTCCTCTGGGAGTTATAGAGAAAACTATAATAAACATACAATGGCATAGCAATTATTTATCAGCGCTAGCTGAACTATATATGATATGTATGTGTTTAAATGCATATATGCATAGAAGTTACATGTGTGTATAAGTTTATGCATGTGTGTAATACAGTATTCATTTTGCTATTCCCTAGGACACACTCTGAGCACTAGATGGAAAGAAGTATATTCTCTTAGAGTTGGCTTCAAGAGAGATGAAAAAATGTATGATACTCATAACTTTCCCCCCAGGTCTGTTATGGGCTCAATATTTGTATCATCCTCAAATTTATACTTTAAAATCATAACCCTGAATGTGATGTATGAGGAAGTGATGACTTTGGGAGCTGATTTGGTCATGAGGGTGGAGTCCTCATAAATGGGATTAGTGCCCTTATCACCTCAGAAAACTCTCTGCTGTCTGCCCTGTGGAGCTACAATGAGATCTTGGCAGTCTGCCACCAAGAAGAGAAGGCTCAAGAGAAGCCAACAATGCAGGCACCCTGTTCCCAGAGCTCAGCCTCTTGAATGTGAGAGACACACGTTTATTGCTTGAGCCACAAAGTCCTTGGTATTCTGTCACAGCAATCAGGACAGACTAAAGCATGATTTAAATCATTTTTTCTTAGCATCTTAACTACGTCTTAAATATTCTCTTTTATAGCTTAAATACTTTTATCATGACCAATATCTCTTTGGGTCCTAAGCATTAACAATTATATTTTCTGGGTGATATACAGCACTGGTGCTCACCACCATGTCTAATCTCCTGTGTTTCCTGTAAAAATAGGCAAATTCCACTTCTTTCCTGAAGGTAAGCTGAGGCATGACCTTGTGATGTGCTTCAGCCAATGAAATGCCAGCAAAAGTGATATGTACAGTCTCCAAGAGGAAGAGTTCAAGACAGTTCTTGATTATTCAGGCTCCATTTCCATGAACCCTAAAGGCATGTTAAAGGGAGGTGCCACAAATTTGAAGCATCCAGGTCATCTGAGCCAACATATTGAAGCCAACTAGTCTTGTTGATATGTGTCTAAAAATCAATATGGAAAACATTTGCACCAGAACCAATTTTATTTGGTTAAGTTGTTGAGATTCTGGTGTCCTTATTGAAACATAACTGATATTTTTCATGTCATGACTGAATTAATCCATACATTACACTACAATCCATTACATTAATATTTGGAGGCAATATATTTTAGTTTTGTGTGTGTGTTAAATGTAACCTAAAATATACCTTTTTAAAAGTCAATTTTATTGTTTTACAGAGATATATAATATACCAAATAAAACCCACACAGTACATTGTAAGTATACATTTGGTGAGGTTTGATAAATGGATACACTAATATAATCACAATAAAACACATTTCTATTCACTGGAAAGATTTCATTGTAACATTTTTCTTCAATCTTCATTGTCAAATGTGGCCCAGGAAACCATACACTACTTTCCTTTAGCTTGCCATATGTTAGGTTTGTCTTTCTTCATACATTTTATTATGTGTCTTCAGTCTTAGAAATGTGTGATTTGGATATACTGGAAAGGAGAATGCAATAAATAATAAAATTATAGCTATCCATGTTTAAGTCTCAAAATAGCTCCATATATATATAAACACCTGAATAATTCATATTTTTCCTTAAAAAGTAATTTTTCTTGTATGAATAGAGTATGAAGTGAGTAATAAATCCATGGATGGGTGTACTGGCTGTTCCATTACATTCAATTAATAAATAAAGATAAATATCTAATATTCCTCAGCTTCTGAAGGATATCATCCCTTTGAACTCCAGAAACCTACTATTTTGATTATTATACACTTAAAATTTATCATAGTTTAAACCAAAGACATTGTTTTTAAGCATTGATATATTAGTCAGCTATCATTACTGTAGCAGATAAATAAACCAAAAGAAGCATGGGGGAAGAGACTTTTAAGAAGCTCACAGTTGGTAGATCAGTCAATGATGGTGACAGGGGCAGGCATGGTATTGGCAAGAGGCAGGGCCCATCTTCATGAGCAGGAAGCAGAGAAAACATAGAACTACAGGTCTGGCATAAATACCTGCAAGGGAATACCCTGATGACTCACTTCTGCCGAAATAGACTTGCCTCCCAAAGTTCCACAATGTCCCAGGGCAACATCACCAGCTGTGAATCAAATGACAGGACATTTTAGATGCAAATCATAACACTCTGCCCCAACCCCCAAAGGTCACGGCCATCTCATGATGCAAAACACATTGTGTCCAATTTTAAACATCCCCAGGTGTTAGTAGTCTCAACCACGTTCAAAAGTCCAAGTCTAAATTCTCCAATGAGACTCAAGGCAAACTCAGCTGTGGGTCCCTGGAAAAGAAAGAACAGATTACACCTTAATGGCGGAGTAAGTATTCCCATTCCAAAAGGGAGGAAAGGAGGCACAGAAAGGAAAGATGAATCCATAGCAAGACATATCCTGAAGGACAAACAAACTCTGTTGGTTTAAGTTTGGCATCTAGCATGCCTGACATCATCTGGCATATGTAATCCAGCATTATCTGGGCTCACAGAAGCTTAGATTTCTCCATTCCTCTAGCTTTTTCTTAAATGTTCCTCTTGAAATGGCTCCACTTCTTGCCAGCAGCTTCCCTGGACAGAAGCTTCACATTGTTGTCATTTTTCAACTCCTGGGGTCTCCACAGCTGCTTAGGCAACACCCTCAAAACTTCTCGTTAGCCCTCCAGAGGTGCTATGTAAGGCACTCAACCTGGTATACATTGCTGGACTTTGCAAAACCAACAAAACATTGACATTGCCAAGTTCTTCCACTAACTTGAGAGATAGCTTCATCTTATTGAACCAAGATGGATCTGCAACCTGTCTATGCCCAGGCTGAGAAATCATTCCCCTGGGTGATCTCTTTTCAGGAGTGCATGGGGAGACAGCTTTTCAATACTCCCCTTTCACACCCTGGGACCTTAGATGGGAAGGATCTGACCAAATCCTTCTTTGTCCCAAGTGAATGTCTTCTGTCCCAAAAAAAAAGATAGAGGCTTTCCTTTCCTTGATTATTATACACTTTAACAACTAAGATTTCTTGGCTTGATCTAGCCCTGTTAGCAAGTAACAATCTGTAGCTTTTTGCATTTTTTAATCTGCACATTTCTCAGATTCTTTACTGTGGCTTTTGTTCCAAATTTTCCTCATAAATATGGCTAAAAACAGCAATCAACAACCAATGTGCAGCCTGAATATTATTCTTTTTTCATATTTCCTCCACCAAGTTTATGAGTCTATTATTTTAAAATTCAACCTCATTCAAGTCTTTTGGACAAGGGCAGAACATACACAATCTTTTTGCCAGAATATCACATGAACAATCTATTTCCACACCCAAGAGAATCCTCATTTTTCTCTGAAATCCTGAGACCTGTACACATTATTGTTGGCATGGGTGTTGTAGTCTTCCTTATTCTCACCAGAATTGCCCCTCAATCCCTCCAGGTCTTCTCCCACCCATATCTCCAAACTCTTCCAAACTCTTCCCACAGAAACGTTCCAAAGGCCTAAGAAAAACACAGTTAGGTTTCTGCACAGCAAGGACACCACTCTCTGGTACCAATTTTTGGTATTAGTCAGTTGTTGTCACTGTAGCAGGAAAAACAACTGAAACAAACATGTTGTTGTTGTTAGGTGCCATAGAGTCGGTATCCAACTCATAGCGACCCTCATAGGGTTTTCAATGGCAGATTGTTTTGGGATTGCCTTGGGAGTGGATTGCCAGGTCCTTCTCCCATTTTTGCGGTGCTGGGAATTGAACTTGGGACCTCAGAGACTGCAGCACAGTGCTCTACCAAACTGAGCTAAATCCCAGCCCCTTGGAAACTCACAGTTAGTAAATCAGCCCATGATGGTGGCAATGCAGGCAGGGGAGTGGTGATAGACAGAGCCCATGGGAGACAACCCTACATCTTCATGAGCAGGAAGCATAAAACCTCCAAGGGCACACCACTGTGACTCACTTCCACCGAGGTGGACCTGACTTCCAAGGTTCTGTAACCTCCCAGATAGTGCCACCAGCTGGGGACAAAGTGATATGACCTTTGGGGATATTTAGTTCTAAATCATAACAATTGGTGATTTAATATGTCCTTTTCGCACTTATACTAAAATTTTTGAAAGCAAGGACTACTTGCCTCATTTTCATGTTATATTTCCCTTCACGAAGCTGCACAGCATCATAGAGTGAAGATATTGAAGTCAGTGTGAACTGGATTCACGTTGTGGTCCAAACTAATTTATCAACTTATGTCTCAATTTTGTCATATGAAAAAGGAACATAAAATCTGCCTAAATATTTGTTTAAATATAATATATAAAAAGCATTCAGCATATATGAGGAGATTATTGGATGCTCATTTTCTTTTTCTAAGATATCCTCACACACAAGTTTCACACAAAATAATGGCCTTATTAAAGAGTTGAATTGATAAACTGTATTAATAAGTAATAACTGAATTGAATGACTCCCTCATCATTTATGAATTATTGTATTATTTGAGACAACTCTTTTAAGTTGAACAGATGGTTGTCTGTTCAACCTAATCTTGTGTACTAAAAATATCACTTTTCTCACTAGAGATTTATCTGGTTAGTGATTCTAACTTATTTTCAAGATTTGGACAAAGTATAATTTTACAGAAGAATGCCAAATTCTTCTTACATAGAATATAAGTCCCCTTCTTAGGAAAAAAAAAAAAACAACCTAGCATTTCAGGCAAAAGATTCAGAGAGATTAAACCTAAGAACATTACAACAGAAGAATTTAAATGTCAATCATATTTGGTAGCCATTTGGAAATAGTATAATCTTCCATATTGAACCAATGGAAACATGTGCATAAAATATTTAATCTTGCATTTAAAATCTCAAGAAATGATTTAAAATACCTCCCAGAAGCAGTTTTAGATAGACTACTTTGCAAACCATGGCCCATTTCAATTTCCATTGGTTTCTTTTGAACTCATTCTTATAAATACAATGCAACCTAAACTTAAACTTTTCTATACCCATAATTTACTCATCCTTGGGTGACTGAAATACAACTCCCTGAGATACTGAATTTCAGAAGTAAGTCATCAGCCCACTGGTGAGGTGAAGCTAGGTCACCCCAGCTAGTGACAATCAAGTGTGCTCAAAATCTAAAGCCAGTCATGGCTGGACTATTTCATAAGGGACACTGACAAATGCTACATATAAGGCCTTTCCCAACCAACTGTGACAGCCAATTTTTAAAATAGTTATCAATACTACTGCCCATACCACAGCTGCCCAAGACCCCTGGGTCCATTTCTTCCATTCCAGTTAATTGATACTGGGTATCCATGTATAATGTCTGAATATGCTAGACTTTGCTTTGTGATTCTATAAGAAAATCTTCCCCAAATCAAGACTCCAAGTTGGCATCAATGAGTAATCAGAACTGGCTTCTGAAGGAAAGCGTCTTCAATATTTTATGACATCAACAATATTTACAGCACTGGCTTGAGATAATGAAAGTGTATATAGTCAGTAGGAATATGAAGGTCCTTATTCCTGATCCAAAAGAAATTCTTCCATTGTCATATTCCTAGTAATAGCCAAAGTACTATCAGTCCATGAAGAACCACAGTCTCAGCTTAAAAGCAATTCCATGATAAACATATGTCAGTAGAAGAGAAGTTCCCTGAATGTTGGCTGTCTGATATTACACCCTCCCCTTAATTCATGGAAAATCCAGTCTCCCTGATCAAGAGATCTTTTGAGAACACGTTCTCTTGCATATGCAAGACCTCTGTGGTAAGGCAGGGGGTACTCTCCTCTTCTTGTGGCTGGATCACCTATCTCATTTCCATCACCAATATCTTCATTCTTTTTGGATACATATATATATATATATATATATATATATATATATATATATATATATGTATATATATATATGTATGTATGTATATATATGCACATTATATAATTTATATATAATATGATACATATCTATATATACATATGCGCATTATTAGATGTGAAAAAGTAGAATGATACTAGAAGCAAGAGCAATATACTACTATAAAAATAAAATGCATCTACATGGGAAAATTGAGCTATAAAACACTGAGTTGCACCCCTAGCCTCAATTCTATTTTATTTTGAAACAAAGTCTCCTTGAGTTGCTTACCCTGCCTCGGGCCTCAAACTCACTATCCCCCTTCTTCCACCTCCTGAGTCACTGGTATTACAGGCATGCATCACAGCATTCTCCTAACTCAATCACTATATATGCACTGTTGTTGTTGCTGTTATTAGATGCCTTTGAGTCAGGTCTGACTCTTAGCAACTCTCATAAGGTTTTCAATGACTGTTTCAGGATTGTTTTCGCAAGTGGGCTGCCACATCCTTCTCCCAATTCTGTGGTGCTGTGGATTGAAGCTGGATCCTCAGAAAATGCAGAGCAGCACTCTACCACCTGAGTTAAACCCCAGCAAAATATATATATATATAGACATACATATATATGTGTGTGTATGTGTATACGTATATATGTGTGTATACATATATAGATGTGTACATATATATGTGTGTGTATATATACATATATATATATATATATATATATATATATATATATATATATAGTTTAAAAAAAATCAGCAAGGCCCCAGTGAAATACCAGGAATTCAGGAGATAAAGTGGGACAAACAGACGTGAAGGCCAGAAGCAGCCTGTTTAACTTCGTGAAGGCCTATATCAAAATAAAAACCAAAAGGGGTGCTAGGGAGGGCAGTTCAGTGGTGGAGCACATGCCTAGCATGCATGAGGCCCTGGGTTCAGGTCCTCTGTACTGATAAACAATTGTAATGCTTCTAAATTGACAAAATAAAAGTATATGTATTGCCAACTACAACATGTTGCTTTGAAATATGTACACATTTTGCAATATGTAAATAGAGTTGACTAAGTTATGCATCACTCATATTCTTACCATATTTGTGGTGAGAGCAGTCAAACCTTACTCTTAGCAATTTTCAAGAATATGATGCATTGCTATTAACTATATCCACTGTGCCGTGCAGTAGATCTCTTGAACTTATTCCTCCTGTCTAAGTCAAAAGCAGTATGGATTTTTGATGTTCAATGCTGCAGAAATTGAAGAAGGACATGGCAGCCCACTCCCAAAGCAATCCCGAAACAATCAGCCATTGAAAACCCTATGAGCAGCAGGGAAGCTCTGACATATTGCCCAGCATGGCACAGTGTCAGGGAGTGTTTCATCTGTTGTACACAGGGTCACTGGGCTAGGATTTAGCTCAGTTGGTAGAGCGCTGCACTGCAGTCTCTGAGGTCCTGAGTTCAATTCCCAGCACCACAAAAATAGGAGAAGGGCCTGGTCATCCACTCCTGAGGCAATACCGAAACAGTCAGACATCGAAAACCCTATGAGGGTTGCTATGAGTTGGATACCAACTTGATGGCACCTAACAACAACAACAACACAGGGTCACTATGAGTGGGATCCAACTCAAAGGCAACTAACAACAACAAAAAACAGCAATGTTATTACTTTATGCCTTTGTGCGAACTTATTTTCATTTACTTTTCTCAGTACTAGACCCACACATACACTCTAAAGGGCCATAATTTTCTTCAATTGTAGAACATTCTCCCACTTTTTAATTATCTGCTCTTTTTCATTTCTTTTATTCTCTTTATTTGAACTGCATTGGGTATATGTTGGAGTCTCTAAGTTGACACTCCCTATCCCTGAATTGTTGTTTTATACATGGGGTGCACGTGCATGTGTGTGGGTGTGGGTATCATATATGTGTACGTACATGCAGGTAGACTCTTGTTACACACAGGGGAAGTTCTTTCCTGACTTTATTTAGTCTAAAAACTATCAAGTATTTTGTTATGATCATTCATTTTTATTATGATGTTCACTTGATTTTTTCCAGTAGGCATTAATTTATTTCTGCATAGATTTATTCTAAAATCTCTTTAACTCTTTTACGGATGTTGTGACAAACAAATGAATGCCCACATTTTTACCTCCCAAGATTTGTGTACACCTTAATCCCTGGAACGTGTCCATGGTCACTGTACATGGCAGAAATGAATTTTTTTGTGGTATTATAGATTTTAAAGGTGCAATAATAGCACATGCCTGTAATCCCAGCAACTTGGGAGGCAGAGGCAGGAGCATCACAAGTTCAAGGCCAGAGCAGCCTGTGTAACTCAGAGGCTATCTCAAAATAAAAAAATTAAAAAGGAGCTGGGGTGCCGCCCAGTGGTAAAGGGCCTGCAAAGTAGGCACGAGGCCTTGGACTCAGCCCCCCAGTACCTCAAAGAAAATTAGAGCATTCTAAGAAGAGGATGTTATTGTGGATTCATCACTGGGGTCCAACTTACTTGTACTGGTGACTTCAATGTGTCCACTGCCTCCTCAGCCTCACCCTTGCTTACAGCCCTCTGCTCCCCCCTCGTCCCTGGGCAAACCACATTCCCTAAGCCCCAGTCCCAGCTCCTGGCCTGTAGCACATTTGCCCAGCAACATTTTCAAGTCAGGGTGCTGCTGTGGGGTGCTCTCCTGAATGGCACCGACATCTGGGGGCCCAAAGAGCCACGGTGCTCACCACTGCTAACACTTGTTGGCAGTTACAAGGCTGAGCATACCAGTGCCTTTACCTTACTTACCTTGTACATTTCTTCTGGGTTTTGAGATCACAGAGGTGCCCATTATACTTCCTATCATTTAAAATCGCTCTTATCTTCTGTGTCTCTTTTTTTCCTTTAGCTAGGAGGTGTCTCAAAGTATGAACTTGAGAAATAGTACAAACAGACATGTCTATGCTTGTGCAGTGTGATGAAAATGTGGCGAATATTTAAATGCAAAAAAATTTCAATAAAAGGCACATTGTCGTTAATCCCCCTCAGAAAACTCCCCTAGCTTTGAACATTCTTACCCCGTCATTCTTGCCTCTTTCTGAAGGAGCTCTTTAAGTCTTCTTTCATGAATGCCTTTAGTTTTCTAGGGAATATTATGGGATCTCCAGGGGATAGAGAGGAAATATGGTTGGGATAGGCACCTATCTAGCCCATCTGGACGACTAACTTCTAACCTCAAAGGCAAGATGGCTCCCAGTGACCTTTATCCCACATCTGGGTCTTCATGGCATCAATGAGCCAAGATGGCCCCTGCCCTCTTGGATCCCTGCCACCTAATTGATTGCTCCTGACCCTCACCCTGCCCCTTGATTGGCCCCTAAAGAATATCCCCTGATTGGCCAGAAAGTAACATCCTGTTTCACCCCAAATTAGAATGTCACTCCTAATTGGTTGCACCCAGACCCTCATGCCACTTCCTGATTGGTTGACAGCCAACTTGGGGCAGGCACCTAGAGACTATATAAGCATAGCTTGCTTGCTGCTGTGCATGATGCTGTCACTCCATTGCAGATGGGCCACACCATCGCCGATCAGGAGAGAAGACTGCCTGCCATCGCAAGGCCACACCCTTGCTGGACGGAGACAGAAATCATTGGTGAACACCATCGTGGATAAAAGAACCCCAGAGCTGTGTTGCACTAAAGAGCTGTGTAACACTTTGAGCTGCATCACTTTTAAGTGCTGTACAATAAAGAGAGCTGTGTTTCTAAAGGCAGCCCGAGGTCAGCCATCCTTGACTCTGCACCTCGCCAGTCCCCTGCAATGTCGGGGTTTGGGCACCCCAACACAGTTTCATCCTCCATCATGACAATGCTTCCTGCCATGCATCACTTCTGTCTGGAAGTTTCTGTCAAATAAAAACATGGTGTGTCCTCCTCCACCTGGCCTCCTAGATAGGGGAGCATGAAACTATTGGCTCTTCCTGAAAGTCAAAACAACTATTAAAGGTAACTGTTTTGAGTCGATTCAGAACATTGAGGTCCAACTAAAGACACTCAGGAAAGAGGATTTCTAGCACTCCTTTATGGCAAGAATGAAGGAATGAGATTATTCAAAGCTAGGGCAATCGGTGGCAATGTGACTTTTACTGTAATCATTTATTTTTATTTAAAAATTTGCCATATCTTTTGATCACACCTTGTACTGATGGGCAACAGGTTCATTTTAAAAACAGCCCTTGGTGAGATGCATAAGAAAACAAGCTCTAAGTGGCAGCCAGGCCAAGTAGTTTTCTCTTCCCAGAGCCAAGTCAGATTAACACATAATAGCTTCCTGGAGCACAGTGTTGAGAAAGAGCCAGGGTTACATCTGTTCCTGGAAAAATGTGCCATCCTCAGTTATTGACATCTGCCGTGGTCAGGAGAAGTTACCCTCATTTAATGTATCTGCCATGATGCAGACAGCACTGGGCTGCAATAGTTAGGGGTCCTCATTGTCATGCCACATAATGGACCTAGTTAAATGAGCATTTAGAAGGTAAATTATTACAAAGATACTGGGAACTCACACAATCATCAGGAACCAGTGAAGCATTCTTTGGAGGAAACAGCATCGATCATTGACCCAGTACACACCTAGGTGGCATACTGCAGAGTCACCTTAACCCTGGGTAAGCAAAATCTTATAAAAATATCATTGGCTAAGAAGTCACCGCACTGTCTGCTACAGGGCAGCAAATTTCAAATGCAGTGGTGTATGCAGTAGAGAGAATGGGTCACAGAGCTCAAGCATCTAAACGTAACAAAAGTCAAAGGCCACTATTGCCAGCTGCTACAGTGATTTGTTCAGTCCATAAAAGACATTGTCTACGTACTTTATATTTCCATTTAGTCTTGTTAAACAAGTAACAAGCAGTAGGAATTTGGCACATCCAGAGATATAGGTAAATCAATAAATATGGGGCACTTTGTGTGCTCTGATAGATTTAATGAAAGTGATTCTATTGAGAGACGTAGTTCTATAGATCTTTGGGGTCAGATTCATCTTTTTAAATGTGCCTGCATCTGTACGTTGTTGTTGTTGTTGTTAGGTGCCGTTGAGTCGGTATCCGACTCATAGCGACCCTCTGTACAACAGGGGAAACACTATTGTCAGTGCTTCTCTGCTGTTCATAGGGTTTTCAATGGCAGATTGATTTTTGGGAGGGGGTTGCCAGGTCCTTCTCCCAAGCCTACAGCTTCTGGTGTTCCCAGGCGGTCTCCCATCCAG
>VMDO01030221.1:0-21581 GCA_007922755.1 Pedetes capensis | reverse complement strand
TCTTATTTTTCTCATGACATGCAAACTACCACAAATACTTAAACATATAGTAGAACATAATAGAAAGTCTAGAAGGTAATAATGCAAAACTACATATAAATGGAGAAAATTTATATTCCAAACAATACTTTTCCATATTATCATTTTCACTTATTTATTTTTTTTCTTTTTTATTTTAACTGCATTTTACAACTCTTCTGCTGTTGTAGATTATTTAAGAAATTGAAATGTGTAGGATCATTTATTCCTAATTGGTTTTCAATTGTATATGTTTTTAAAAATACAAGTCTTAAGAAATTTGTCTGGAATATATTTCAATATACTAAAACACAGAAGAACAAAATTGTGATGTCACAAAATGATTTCATGGAGTCAGAAACTGAATGCTTGCAACCTAATATCCTGATTGGTCAGTTTGTGGGGAGAAAAGGCATCATCAAGTGGAGAAATGGGACATGAGAGGATAATTGGATAGTGGAGAGGAGTGATATATAATTGTATGCAAATATAGAAATGTTATAATGAAACCTATTAATTTGTACACTAAAAACTAATCAAAAATGGTAAAAAGAAAAAAAAAACGGAAAATAAAGGAAACCAAAACCATAAAATAGAAACTAGAGACTGTGGCATATTCCTTTAATCCCAGAGACTAGGGAAGCTGAACTAGGAGGGTAGTGAGTTCAAGGCCAGAGTCATCCTGTGCAAAGTCTAGAAAGACTTTGTCTCAAAATGTAAAATAAAAAGGGACTGGGGGTGAAACTTAGTGGTAGAGCACTTCCCTAGCAGGCAAAAGACCCTATGTTCAACAACCACTACTATAAAAATTCGATGAGAGTATAAAATTTCTCTTTGAAAAACACATCTTCAGTGGCACACCACTGTAAGAATTTATTTCTTATATATTATTGAGGCTCAGTTGAAATCCCCTATCATTTATCTTTTGCTAATCTCGCTCAAATTCTGCCGGTATTTGGGTCCTACAGGCACCTATGGGCTGGAGAGTTGATTGGTTTTATGGGTCTATTGTTTTCTTATTCAAGCCGGCAAGTTAGCCATGACATATTCTCTTATGATGGTGGTGGTGTTGTTAGATGCCTTCAAGTTTGGTCTGACTCATAGTGGCCCAACATACAACAGATGAAACACTTCCCAAAACTGTGCCATGTCCTGCTATTCATAGGGTTTTCAATGTCTGACTGTCTTTTGGGAGTGGGTTGCGGGGTCCTTCTCCCAAGCCTACAACACCTGGTGTTCCCAGGAGGTCTCCCATCCATGTACTAGCCAATTCCTGCCCTGCTTAGCTTCTGAGATCTGATAGGATTGTCATTTCAAGCCTCTGCTTGTATCTTATATGTTAACATCTCATTGGCCAAAGCACATTACATGGCCATGTCTAGAACCAGAGTGGGGTCAAAATGACATTACAGTGATTAGATGTATGGCTTAGCCCATGTGCAATGGGAAAGAGTCACACAGGAACGAGAATACAGAAGGCAAGAAACACTGGGAATCATTGTAGAACATGTGGAACACAAAAGGTCTCTCACATGTTTTTGGTATTAGCTGTCGTCCTTTCTCTTAAAATAATTTAAAACAAGTTAGAGTCTTGGGAGTTATGTAAACATTAAGTCAGCATAAACCAGAATTTTATTCATATTGGCCACATATACAGTCACCTTAAAAGGCTTGTGGGCAATGCCATTATCATCACTATGCAGGTTCCAAGAGATTAATATATAAATAATAATACATGGTATGTGACACAGAGTTTTTCCTTGTGCTTCTACATATCATAGAATCATTCATTGACAGAACTGGACAAGAAACAAAGATAATGTAGAAAGGCATTGTACAGATGAGAACATTGTACAGATGAGAAAGATACTTGGATGCCCTCAGAGAGAAAGCCAATTCTCTGTCATCTTGAATTATTTCAGACAGGATTAAGAATCAAATTTCTGCTTCTTTTAGGTCCAGTGGTTTTTTCTTTTTGCTTTATTGCAATTGGTGTATTTAAAAGACCAAAATGGATAGTGAAATCCCAGAGTATTCATTTTCATGGGTGCAAATTGATGAAAAGACAGGCAAATAAGAGACTTAAAATTCTATGAATAAGCAGACTATTTCATTTGCTAATGTTGTTATTCTGATATTATTTGATAGAAATTACTTCAGTCAGAATACATTCACATTATTTATTCTAAGACATGTATTAAAATAAGATGAAAATTTGTGAACCCTTAAGCAGGAGTAATGAACTAATTTGGTCTTTGCATAAAGCAAGTACTGCACAAATTCTCAAGGTTACTCTCACATAAACTTTAATATTTCATCACTCAAACCAGAACATTTTTACATGAAAGAATTGTGACAAATGTATAGTAACACACATAGGCACTTTGTTGTTGTTAGGTACAGTCAAGTTGTGTCTGACTTATAGAGACTCTATGTACAATAGAACAAAACACTCCCCAACACTGTGCCTACCACTATGTCAGTGCTTCTCTGCTATTCATAGAGTTTTCCATGGCTGATTGTTTTGGGATGGTTTCAGGAGTAGGCTTCCAAGTCCTCCTTGCATTTTTGCAATGCTGGGGATTGAACTCAGCTCCTCAGAGCACACAGAGCAAACACTACCAACTGAGCTAAATCCCAGCCCCCTCCACAGACATACACATGTGCATATGCATAAATATACACAGACTTTAGGGTAGCTAAAGTCACAATTCTAAATTATTCTGTTCATAACAGAGATGTCATGGCCCAAATGGATAATTTTCATCCCTTGAAAGTGATAGGTAACAATTCTGAAATCTGTAAACTGCTGTTTGTATAAGGTGAAGACAAGCCAGGCAAAATTATGTGAAAAGGGTTAAGAAAAGGGTACAAATATGGTTGTGTGTTAGCACATCCTTTCAAACAATCACTTTCTAAAGTAATTTAGTCTGACTTCTGCTGAGTGATGGTCATATGAAACTTCAAAGCAGGTACAGATCTCCTTATCATCACTGAGCAAAGGATTCAGAGTGACAATTCAATATATGGTGTTATACCTTATTTATAACTCACAAGTGGCTTTGAAATTTTTACTTTACCTTTTCTACTCGTTCCTGTCAGTATCCATTACAGCTGATGTCTAAAGGACAGAATGAGTACAACAGTAAAAGTATGTGCCATAACTAGCATTGGTGATGTCACCAACGCATCAAATGAGTACAATGTACCTTTTTACTTCTGAAGGTCAAGTCAAAGAGCTTTTCATCTTGTTTTTTCGTATTAATGATGTTTTCTTCAAAACCTTTTACTTCTCTCTAATTCATGATTTGTTTTTAGTGTTCTACTGGTTTTTTTTTTTTTTTTTCCTTTCTTTCTCCCTCACCTCTACATCTTGGACATCCCAACTCTGGGGAAATTTCATACATGCTACACTGAGTTTTGGAAAGATGGGGCAGCAGTTCACCCTGGTAAGAGTCCTAGGTGGAAACAGAAGGCACACTCAAAGTAAATAAGCAATATAGAGCCAGGCACAGTGGCCCACGCCTGTATCCTTAGGAGCTCCAGAGGTGGAGGCTGCAGGATTGTGAATTTGGAGCCAGAGGTAACCTGTGCAACTTGGAGTTAATTTCAATTTTTTAATTAAAAAAAACAAAAGGGCACAGAATTGATTCAGAGAGATACAGATTTTAATCCAGGCATCACCATTTATTTACATGTTTTGGCTGTTCTCACTCAGATAATTTTATTCATTCTCTTTCGATAGAAGGAGAAAAATATCTACACCACAATTTGGTTGAAAAGAATGTGATGGTGACACACACCTATATTCCCAGAGACATGGGAAGCAGAGGCAGCAGGATCACAAGTTCAAGGCCAGAAGCAACCTGCATGACTAGCAAGACTCTGCCTCAAGACAAAAAGTAAAAAATGGTTTAGGAGTGCAGTCCACTGGTAGAGCACTTTTAAAGTATACTTGAGGTCCTGGGTTCAACTACAGCAAGCCAGAACTGCAGATTGAAAGAAAGAAAGAAAGAGAGGGAGAGGGAGAGGGAGAGGGAGAAAAGAAGGAAGGAAAGAGAAAGAAAGAAAGAAAAAAGAAAGAAAATATGAGAATATGAGATAATGAGTTACATGAAGTCCTGCACAATTGTTGTTGCATAATTGTTGTTGTTGTTGTTAGGTGCCATCGAGTAGAGTCTGACTATAGTGACCCTATGTACAGCAGATCGAAACACTTGCTGATTCTGTGCCAGGCAAACGATCTTATTTATGTTTAAGCCCATTGTTGCAAACACTGTGTCAATCCAACTGGTGGAGGGTTTTCCTCTTTTGCGTTGACCTGCCACTCTCCCAAACATGATGTCCTTCCCCAGGGATTGATCTCTCCTGACTACATGTCCGAAATATGTAAGATGCAGCTTGGCCATTCTTGCTTCCAAGGAGCATTCTGGTTGTACTTCTAGGACAGATTTGTTGGTTCTTCTGGCAGTGCATGGTATAGTCAATAGACATCTCTAGCACCACAATTCAAAAGCATTAATTCTTTTTCTGTCTCTCTTGTTCAATGTCCAGCTTTCACAACCATATGATGCAACTGAAAATACCATGGCATGAGTCAGATGCACCTACCGTCTTCAATGTGACATCTTTGCTTTTCAATACTCTAAAGAGATCTTTTGCCACAGCTTTTCCTAGAGCAATGCATCTTTTGATTTCTTGACTGCTGCTTCCATGGGTGTTGATTATAGAGCCCTGCAAAGCAAAATCGTGGACAACCTCAATCTTTTCTCCATTGATTGTGAAGTTGCATGCTGACCCAGTCATAAGGATTTTTGTTTTGTTGATGTTTAGTTGTAACCCATATTGAAGGCTATGATCTTTGATCTTCATCAGTAAATGTTTTAAATCCTCTTCACCTTCAGCAAGCAGAGTGGTGTCATCTGCATAACGCAGGTTGTTAATGAGTCTGCCTCCAATCTTGATGCCACGTTCTTCCTCATAAAGTCCAGCTTCTCGGATTATTTGCTCAGCATATAAATTGAAGAGATAGGGTGAAAGTATACAGCCCTGATGCACACCTTTCTCAACTTTAAAACAGTGTTTCCTTCTTCTATTCAAACAACTTCTCCTGGTTCATGTACAGATTTCTCATGAGCACAATTAGGTGTTCTGGTATTCCCATTTTCCGAAGTGTTATCCATAATTTGTTATGATCCACACAATCAAATGCTTTGGCGTAGTCAATAAAATGTAGATAGACATCTTTCTGATATTCTCTCCTTTCAGCTAATATCCAGCTGACATCAGCAATGATGTTCCTGGTTCCCCGCCCTCTTCTGAATCCCGCTTGATTTTCCAGTAATTCCCTGTCTATGTACTGCTGCAGTCACATCTGAATGATGTTTAGTAGAATTTTGCTGGTGTGCGATATTAATGATATTGTCCAAGTTTACACATTCAGTTGGATCCCCTTTTTTGGGAATAGGCACAAGTATGGATCTGTTCCAGTCAGTTGGCCAAGTAGCTGTTTTACAAATCTGTTGGCATAGACATGTTAACACCTCCAGTGCTGCATCTGCTTGTTGAAACATCTCTATTTTTATCCCATCAATTCCTGGAGCCTTGTGTTTCACCAGTTCTTTCAAGGCAGCTTCCACTTCGTCCTTCAACACCATTGGTTCCTCTTCGTATGCAACCTCTTGGAATGGTTGGTCATCTACCAACTCTTTCTTGTATAATGACTCTGTGTATTCTTCCCTTCTTCTTTTGATGTTTCCTGCATCATTGAATATTTTCCCTGTAGAATCTTTCACTACTGCCACTGGAGGCTTGAATTTTTTTTTCACTTCTTTAAGCTTGAGAAACACAGAGCATGTTCTTCCCTTTTGGTTTTCTGCCTCCAGCTCCTTGCACATGTCATTATAATATTTGCTTTTGTCTTCTCGAGCTGCCTTCTGAAACCTTCTCTTTACTTCCTTAACTTCATCATGTCTTCCTTTTGCTTTAGCTGCTTGACTTTCAAGGCCAAGGTCCAGTGTCTCTTTTGACATGTAATTTGGTCTTTTCTTTTTTTCTTGTCTTTTTAAGAACTTTTTGCTTCCTTCTTGAATGATATCTTTTATATTATGCCACAACTCTTCTGGTCTCCTATCATTTGTGTCTAATGCATTAAACCTATTTGTGAGGTGGTCTCTGAACTCAGATGGGATATACTCAAGGTCATACCGTGGCTCTCGTATACTTGTTCTAATTTTCTTCAGCTTCAGTTTGAACTTGCATATGAGAAGTTGATGGTCTGATCCACAGTCAGCACCTGGTCTTGTTTTGACATTTTGTATAGAGCTTTTCCATTGTCTCTTTCCACATGTGTAGTCAATTTGATTCCTGTATGTTCTGTCTTGCGAAATCCATGTGTATAGTCTCCATTTATGATGTTGAAAAAATGTATTTGCAATGAAAAGGTCATTCGTCTGACAAAATTCTATCATGAGATCTCTAGCTTTGTTTCTGTCACCAAACCATATTTTCCAACTACTGAGCCTTCTTCTTTGTTTCCAACCTTTGCATTCCAGTCACCAGTGATTATCAGTATGTCTTGATTGCATGTTTGATCTATTTCAGATTGCAGAAGGTGACAGAAGTCTTCCCTTTCTTCATTTGTGGCCTTAGTGGTGGGTGTATAAATTTGAATAATAGTCATATTAACTGGCCTTCCTTGTAGGCGTATGGGTATTATTCTATCATTGACAACATTGTATTTCATGATAGATCTTGAAATGTCTTTTTTGATGATGAATGCAACTCCATTTCTCTTTAGTTCATCATTTCCAGCATAGTAGACCATATGATTGTCTGACTCAAAATGGCCTATGCCGGTCCATTTTAGCTCACTGATGCCTAGAATGTCAATGTTTATGCACTCCATTTCTCTTTTATCTATTTCTAATTTTCCTAGATCCATACTACATACATTCCATGTTCCAATTATTAATGGATGTTTACAGTTGCTTCTCCTCATTTTGAGTCATGCCACATCAGCAAGTTGAGCACCCTGGGGCTTTACTCCATTTCTGTCATCACGGTAGTCTTTACTTGGAGGAGGCAGTCTTTTGAGTGCATTCCAACCTGGGGGCCTCATCTTCTGGCACTATATCTGACAGTGTCTCTTTGCTATTCATAATAGTGCTTAATAAATGCCAGAACAGAAGTAATCTTTTAGTGGACTTTTCAGAAAAGCTGGTTAAATGAGAGTCTAGAATGGATAATGCAGAACTATAGCAAACATCCAGAGGAAGGAAGAAAATGAAATTCAGGAAATAGGAGAGAAGAACAGAAACAAACCATGTCTAGAGGTTAAAGTTCATAAGAAATTCAAATGAGAATTCAAATAATCATCATTTTTCTGATCTGTTGTTCTTGTTAGGTGCCGTCGAGTCCATATCCGACTCATAGCGACCCTCTGTACAACAGGGGAAACATTATTGTCAGTGCTTCTCTGCTCCTCATAGGGTTTCCAATGGCAGACTGATTTTTGGGAGGGGGTTGCCAGGTCTGTCTCTCAAGCCTACAGCACCTGGTGTTCCCAGGCAGTCTCCCATCCAAGTACTAACCAGGCCCGACTGCTTAGCTTCCAAGTTCTGACAGGTTTGGATGCCACAGGGCTACAGCTGCAGGCTTTCTGATATACTATGTGCAAAATGGAAAAGAGCCAGAGATGTGAATCCTGGCAAAAGGAAAAGAAATGGAATTAAGCATCCAAGTGAGGGAATGTCATGTCATCCTTTTCTGGTTTTAACTCAGTGTTCTATGGTCCTCTCTTCCTCATGACCTAGAATTTCTTTTTCACCAACTATCTAAGCACATTTGTTATTTCATTTAATTATTTTTGTAGTCCTGGACGGCTGAAACCAGGGCATTGCACATACTTTGTGAGGGCTCTATCACTGAGCTGCACCCCCAGCATCCCCCAGCTCATCTTCAATTTTTTGAAGTTGAGAAAAGTTCTTGCTCAGTACACATTCAGGCTGCCTCTGACTTTGAACCTGTGGTCCTCTGGCCTCCATCTCTGAGTCTCTGGAAATACAGGTGTGTGCCACAATTCCTGGTTACAAAGTATTTTTTAAAATGAATTTAAGGAATGAAAGAATTGAGCAGCCCATGGCATTTGCAACAATAATACACACACACACACACACACACACACACACACACACACACAGAGAGGACCTACCTAACAAAGAGGAAAACACAGAGGTTTAACTTTATTAAAGCCACGTGGCACTTGGGTAAAACATTTACTGGCTCCGTGAATGAAATTATAAGTTCATTTCAGAACCACCCTTGTTAATATTTTGTAGCTTGTGGTGCATAGTAATGTATTTGGGAGAAAGAGAAGATGGGGGAGGAGCTTCTATCACTATCCCAGGCCCATTTTGCCTGCTGGGCAATATGCCAATTGCTGAAAGAAGGGTTTTTCAAAAGAGAGACCATTTACTCACAAAGTGGCCAAGCATATAGAGATGGGTGAACAAGTCTGAAATCCACCTCCCCAAGGATAGACTAGGATTTAATGATACTTATGGGATAAAGGAGGGTTGAAGTTTAGCTCAGTTGGTAGAATGACACTCTGCACTCTCTCAGACCCTCGGTTCAATCCCCAACACTTCAAAAATGGGAGAAGGATGTGGCAAGGCACTCCCAAAGCAATCCTGAAATGATTGATCAGCCATTGAAAACCCTATGAGTATTACTACGGGTTGGGCTTGTCTCTAAGGCACTAACAATAACAGCATGGGATAAAGAAACAAGGTGATTTTAGCAAGGTGTTTGGAAGTAAATGGTTGGCTATCCATGTGTGATTAAGCTTGTATCTCTTTAAAGGACACATGTTCACAAAATGGTGACTTTGATATCATCTGAGAGTGAAGTTTACACCCCTCTGATATCACAACTTCACCCATCTGGTGCCTGCACAGGGCCAAGTGAAGAGCTGGTGGCTCAAAATGAGCAATCATCAAGACCCTGCAAAGAGACCCAGGCAATCCCAGTCATCATGACCCACCACCAGTCAGAGGGGATATCTGTAGCAGCAAAGGTAGTGGGAGGCTAATAATCCATTGCTTAGCTGTGTGTCCCACAAAATTAGTGTTTTTAAAAGTCAACTAAAGCAAGTAATCAGAAACAAGTGAAGCTAGAGGGTTTATTCAAGTTTTCCCTCGGTTTCAGTTCTCACACTGGTGTGCAAGCATGGTCATTATCAACTTTTTTTCATTAACTCATACATCTGGTCAGGGCTTACTGCCTGCCCTCTGTTCATACTACTGGATAAAATTTACTAGCCCTTTAAAAATTCTGACCTTAAATGCCTATTTCTGTCTAAGTACACTCATTATAGAAGTGTAGAGTAGGTCCTCAGTTAACATTATCAGGCATGGGATCTGACAAAGGAATGTATAAGTAACTATAAGGGAAACAAGAAAAATATACACAATTTTAGCCTTTGCCAGTAGTTGTTCCTTTTTGGGTCTAGACTGCAAGAGACTAATTTAAGGCCCCTGCGAGTATAATATATGGTAAAATAAAGCTAATGTTGAAAAAAGAAGGTTGCAACAACAATGTAGTATAATAAAAATAAAACTAATTACATAACTACAAGTGAAGATATAAATATGACAATTTAAACAGTAACCAGTATAAGTAATGTATAACTTCAGTAACCTAATACAAATAGAGACAAAATTGATATTGCTGAAATCCACATATATTATAAAAATAATCATATTTTATTACTACTCTGATAACTACTATACATTTATTTGTGATTTTATTGCACTATGTTTAATAAAATATCAGAAATTTCTTGAGTTTTATGAAACATTTCATCATGTTCATATTATATCCCTTTCATGTAACTTGAAATAATTACCAAATATTTCTAGATTAAATTTATGTGAATAAATCCATCAGCTTTATGGAACTGAAAACTTTGCCAGATTTTCTCCTTCTTTTGGAATGTAAGTGTTCAGGCCTCTGCAGTGGCTCACACCTGTAATTCCAGTGACTTAAGAGGCAGAAATAGGAGGATTGAAGATTCAAGGCTAGAGGGAGCCTGTGTAATTTAGTAAGACCAGGTGGTCTCAAAATAAAAAATGAAAAATGAGCTGGGGGTGGTAGAGCACTTGCAAAGTAGGTGTGAGGCCCTGGCTTCACCCTGCTTTGTTGTTAGCTGCTGGCGAGTCAAGTCCGACTCATAGTGACCTTCAAAAGGTTTTCAATGACTGATTGTTTTGGGATTGCTTCAGGAGTGGATGACCAAGTCCTTTCCCATTTTTGCAGTGCTGGAAATCAAACCCAGGTGTTCAGAGAATACAGAGCAGTGCTCTACCAACTGAGCTAAACCCCAGCCCTAACCTCCTAGTACCACAAAGAAAGAGAAATGTCAATGTTCTCATTGAATTTGTTAATGCATTGACAAAATATCTTAGATATTAGAACAAGAAGGTAAAGCACACAGATTTTCTACACAATTTGTAACTATAGTCTACCCATCTATTTAGCCTGCAGCTGTACCACTGGGGCCTCTGATCCCGTCAGACCTTGGAAGCTAAGCGGGGTGGGGCCTGGTTAGTACTTGGATGCGAAACCACCTGGGAACACCAGGTGCTATAGGCTTGGGAGAAGGACGAGGCAAATCACTCCCAATAAACAATCAACCACTCAAAACTCTATGAATAGCAGAGAAGCACTAACAATGTTGTTTCACCTATTGTATGTAGGGTTCCAATGAATTGGACACAGCCTCCACAGCACCTAACAACAACCACCCTTTTTACAAAGCTGTATGTAGCCATATCTTTTCTTTTCTTCCGCTACTAAACAATCATATTTTAGAACAGATTCATTCTTCCAATAATCAGAATTATTTCAATAACCTAATTTCCTATATACAGGGGCTAGCTGATAACATTCAGTCTTAATATGGTTGCCAAATTTATTTTTGACTGTCATTCCATCTTCAAATAAAATCTAAAAATCTAACTCTTTGAAAAATGGTGTCTAATATCCTAAAATAAAGTAAAAAAATTCAGTTTGATAGGTTGAGGTGTAGCTTGTGCTAGACCACTTGCCCATCTTTCTTTCAGCTTTAGGTTTGAGCCCTACACCATTAAAAAAAAAAGAATTTGATGCTATTCTCTACTGTCATTAAGAAGTTTTTGCCAGGCATAGTGGGACATGTCTGTAATCTAGCAACTTGGGAGGCAGAGGCAAGAGGATTGGAAGTTTGAGGCAAGAGGAACTCTGTATAATTTAGGGAGACCCTGGCTCAAGTAAAAAAAAAAAAAAAAAAAAACTAAAAATGGAGAGGTGGGGATGCAGCTCAGTGATAGAGTGCTTGCAAAGTATGCAGAGGGCTCTGGGTTCAAGCCCCCAGTGATGAAATTAAAAGAAAAAAAAGAATTTTATAATCATTTTAGCAATTTTCTGTTAAGTCCAAACATTTATGGTGAAACGGTGTCCAATATCATGTCAAAATTGTGGACTTGCCATTTAATTATTGTGCAATCTTTTGAAAAACCTCCATTTCTCTCATAAAATGTAGAAAAGTTGTTGATGTTTGTGTAGATTAGTGGAATCAGGTATGGTAAGTGTCCAATAAATGTTAGTTTCTATTACTGTTCAACCATCAATATCCCCAGACTTCGATTAATGATATTTTGCCCAGTTTCAGCTTACTTTTATACTCTGTTATGCCTCATTTTTCTGGACCATTTAAAATGTAGATTTGGTTCTTCCCACTTGAGGAAGAATGCTCTAGCATAAACACTCTAAATTCATCTACAGATCTTTTTTTTTTTTTAATTTTCCCATGTTGCTGTTGTTGTTAGGTGCCACTGAGTTGGGTCCAACCCATAGTGACCCTATGTAGAAAAGAATGAAGCAGTTCCAAATTCTGTGCTGGTCACACAGTATTACTTATGTTTAATCTTATTGTTGAAGACATTGTGTCAATTAGTCTAGTTAAAGTTTTTCCTGTTTTTGCATTGACCTGCCACTCTCCCAAACATAACATCATTCTCCAGGGGTTGGTCGCTTCTGACTATATGTCAAAATACATAAGATCCAGTCTAGCAATTTTTGCTTCCAAGAAGCACTCTGGCTGCACTTCTTCTAGGACAGATGTTGGTTCTTTTGGCAGTCTATGATATATTCAATATTCATCTTTAGTACCACAATTTGAAAGCATCAATTCTGTTTTCCTTGTCCCATGTCCAGCTTTCCCAACCATATGATGTGACTGAACATATCATGGCAAATGGAGGTCCCTGGGGCTTTACTCCATTTGCATAATTAAGGTAGACTCTACTTTGAGGAGTTAGCTCTTCCCAGTTGTCTTTTGAGTACTATCCAACCTGGGAGGCTCAATTTCTGGCACTACATCTGACAGTATTTCTCTATTATTCACACGGTTTTCAATGGCTGTTTCGGGAGTGGGCTGGCAGGTCCTGCTCTCAAGTCTGAATTCCTCTGGAAGCTCAGCTGAAACCTGTCTGCCATCGGTTGCCCTGCTGGGGTGGGCAATACTGGTAGCATAGCTTTCAGCATCACAGCAACATTGAACCCTCATGGTGCGGCACACTGACTGACATGAGGGGATTGTCCATGTTAGTGATTCCTAAACATGTGTGTTTAGCAAAGGCTGTTAAGGAAGTGATTGACTTTTCCTTAACACAGACTTGCATTGCTTTACTTGTCATGAGGAGGTAGTTTGTGAAAAATAGATAGTCGTAAATAAAATATATACAGCTACTATGAGAAAGGGATGAGAGGCTGTCTTTTAAGACTATTCTCAAGAAAGAAGAGTGAAAGCAGACTCTGTAAAATAGCAGTCACCCTACCAGGCTAATTTGTTCTGAATGTTTATGTCCTTCAAAATCCATACACTGAAATCCTAACCTTCAATATAGTAGTATTAATAAATTGTTATTTGGGGAGGTGTTTAGATTATGAGGGTGGATCCTTTAAGAGTAGGGTTAGTGACCACATAAAAAAGGTCTGGATGCCCCTTTTCTCCTTTCATTTCTTGAGGAAACGCCAACACATTCCTGTTTATAACAAAAGAGTCTTCACTAGACACTGAATTTGTGGGCACTTGGATCCAAGAATCCTTGCCTTTGAGAACTATGGGACATAGATGATTACACACCCATAACTTTGTAGTATTTTGTTATGGAAGCCCAAATGGGCTAAAACAGGCTAATTGTAGGTGCTAAGCAAACATTAGCTTTCTTTTTTTGCCTCTGTTCACAGCATAGTTATGAGGGTTTTTTTTTAAATGTATTTCTGTAGGGATCAAACCGTCAGCTATCTATTCTATCATAAATTTGTCTTAAAGAAAAATGTCTGCAAGTGATACCAGAGAGACATCTAACCCTCATTGCCAGGAGGGCTGCCCATTGACTTCAATGTTACAGCTGACACTTCTTTATTCATTTTTTGTTGCCAAATGTCTGTCAACCTAGAGACACTAGAAGATGATGGATTTTAAGTTCTCCTTCACAGGCACCTGGGTTATGTGCTACACATCCATCATTCACAAGCTATTAGTACTTACAGTCTTCAATGGTAGAATTAAGTGCTCTAAAATTATTTCTGATAATATGAAAGGTAAAGTAGAGAATGAAGGAAAATTTAAAACATATGATCTCTGGATGTAAGTGAAAATAGAGAAGTGAATCCTCTAATGACAACATTTTAAAAGTATGAGTTGGTATAATGGGACTATACTCATTATATTAATTTTAACTTACAAAAGAATAACTATAGAATTCCACAGAAATTAACAAATTATGTTGAAGTAGTTATTTTATAGAAAATAAGTGACTACATTTAACAAATTGATGAATATGTAGAGTTTATTTCTCTTTGTAAAGGCATCTTGAATTAAGGGAAGTTTTACTAGAGGATGGAGATTCTTATCAAAGTTAGATTTTCTTTATCCATAAATCATTTGAATGCATGTGGAAAAAATGACAATTTATAACATGATGTCACAAGAATTTGAACTGCTCATAATTTCTTCCAACATATGTGATTCCCTTTGTTGCTGGTTGTGCAGATGCCCTCTTCAGGTTCTTGGTCTCATTAATAAAATAACTTAAAAACAGACCCAGAAGGGAACTTTGGGGAACTTAAGGAAATTTGTTGGGGTTAGAGAGGGGAGAGTTCCCTGAGAATCAGGTTACTGATGTTTGGGGGAAGAGAAGTAAGAGGTACAGAGAGAAAGTTATGCTTTCTCTGTTAGCAGTCAGACAGCCAGTTGGCCCGAAATAGAAGAACAGGAGAAACCCAGAAGGAAGCCTAGTGCTCAGGCAGAGCATAATTTGTTCAGGCTGCTCTTTTGGACAAAGAAAGAGGCAGAATCCAGATAAAGGATAAAGTAAGTTTTTAATGGAATAAATGTAAGCAATACATCCTAAGCATACAGGGCAGACACACCCAGAAATGGCAGCACTGGGTCTTTTTTCCCCTAATTTTTTTATTGAATTGCTAGAAGTGGCACGCAGAGCATGATGTGAGTCCTGGGTACAAAACTCAAGTTTGGCCTTTCCCAGGCCGGCAAAGGAGAAATAAATAAATAATTTTGTTTGTAATGGGCTAAGAGCTCAAATTGTGTGGCCTTGGAATCAGTATGTGCTTAAGAAAGGAAGAAATATTAATTGCATTTATTCTCAGTTTCTTCAGTTTGGTCAGCTGAAAGTTTTCCTGTTAGGTAGCCTGTGAACTTTTATCATTTGCTGAAAAGAGAATGTCAGTTTATCTTTAACAAAGCAGTACAAGGTCAGTCTACAAAGCAACTGGGGATTTTCTATTAAGGACCCCAAATCTTTTTCCTTCTTTACTTTAGGTTGGCCTTTCTTGTATTGTAAAACAAGAATTTTTCTTTAAAACAGGAGAAGACTCACTTCAAATGATCCCCAACACATATACCTGTTCTAGGCATAGGAGATACCTGCTGTTTACATTTGTATAGATATTATCGACCAAGATATTGCCAACCAGAGATCATGCCATTTGTTTCAAAAGAAGCTGAAATATTGATATTTATATGTCTCATGTAGTGCCTGGAAAGCAGATGGCTGCTGAGAGTTATTTTATTCCTTTTCTTGCTGCCTAGTTTCCTCTGGGGGCTGGGTTTTAGCTCACTTGGTGCAGTACTTCTCTATGCTCTCCCAGGCCCTGAGTTAGGTCCTCAGCACTGCAAAAAAATGGGAGAGGGATCTAGCAGCCCACTCCTAAAACAATCCCCAAAACAATAAGCCATTGAAAACCCTATGAAGAGCAGAAAAGCATTGACATAGTGCTGGTCATGGCATATTGTCAGAGTGATTCATTCTGTTGTATATAGGGCTGCTCTGAGTTAGACCCTACCCAACAGCACCTAACAACAACAACAAAAGATTCCTGTATTACTTTTCACTCTGAAAGTTTACAAGTCAGAGAAAATAGACATGGGTCTTTAGAGAAGTTATTGCCCAGCTTTGAACTTCACTTCCTCAACTTTGTTTATTATAAATTGTGTTCTTCTATATGAATCTAGAGATCCTATTATTTTAGTGTTTTTTGTGTGTACATGTGTTTAAAGAGGTCAGGAGATGGGATGATGAGTTAAACAGGTTATAAGGCTTATCATATGAGACTCAATGATTAAATTCCTTGAGGGACTACTTAATGAATCATATTTTTTACAGCTATATTATGTTTAACCTCAAAAGAAAAGTATACTTCTAAATCCACAACCTACAGCTTCCACTGGCCAGATGGAGGAACAAATTTGTGTTATAATTTCCCCAAAATCTGCTCTTTTACATTATCAAATGATGATGGTAACAATTATCCCAGTTGAGATGATGGTTTATTGTAATTTAGATATGTTTATATTCAACCAAAGGACCTAACCAAACACCCTATTGAAGTTAAATATATTATGTGCAGCTTAAGAAATGTCCTAATACTAACAAGTCAAAACATATGCCTTTTGAACCCACAAGTTTGATATGAAAGAAATAGTATAGACAGAGAAGTTACACTTCTTGGAAAGTGAAGTAAACATACTTTTCCTGTCTTCTACATACAACTGACAACTCTGAGCATTGCATATAAAGCAAATGTAATACCACTGCAAGGTACAGAGAAGTAAGCAGACTAGCAAATTGTGATAAGGGATATGCATGTGTGTGTATAATGTAACACCTTTAGGAACTGCTAAAAATCGCCAAGGAAAGAAAGTTATAAACACTACAGAAACATCACAATGGATTTGCAAAATTTGTCCAAGTAATCCACTAGAAGGCAGGAAAAGTAAAACAGTAACAAAAAAATAGAAAAAACCAACAGAATCTAAAACAAAAATGGCAACCTCAAACACACATCAACAGATTTTGTGAAAATGGTTTAAATGTACCTGTGAAAAGATAAGAATTGACAGAGTAGATTAAAGGACAGGATCATAGACCATGTACAAAATATTCAGTTCATATATAATAACATATGCAGTTTAAAATGAAATTATACAAAAAGATATATCATGTAAACATTAAAGAATAGCATAATTAGATATATTAATATCCTATAAGGAAGTCTTTAAAGAAAAAAATATTCTAGAGAAAAAGAGAGATATTATGTAATAAGTGAGTCAATCCAACAAAAAAATGTATTGTTGTTGTTAGGTGCCTTCAAGTCGAGTCCAACTCATAGTGACCCTCATAGGGTTTTCAATGGCTAATTCTGTCCAGATTGTCTTGGGAGTGGATTGCCACATCCTGCTCCCATTTTTGTGGTGCTGGGGATCGAACTAGGGATCTCAGAGACTGCAGAGTAGTACTCTGCCAACTGAGCTAAATCCCAGCCCACCCAAAAAGACATAGCCATCCTAAATATATATACACAAAATAACTCAACAGAGCAGCAAAATAAGTGAAGCAAAGATGAGTAGAAGCAAAAGATCTAATAGAAAAATCCACAGTCATAGTTTAATATTTCAATAGTCCTAACTCAAAAATCAATAAAACTAGTCAGAAAAGTATGCCCACATGTCTGTCAGTTTCCTGTACTGTGTGAGGCTTGCATGTTGCTGTGATATGGAAAGCTATACCACTGCTATTATAGATACCAGCAGGGTCACCCATACTGGACATGTTTTGACTGAGCTTGCAAACCAAGACAAACTAGGGAAAGGACATAGCTATCCTACTCCCCAGATAATTAACCACTAAAATCTTATGAATAGCAGAGAAACATTTTCAGACGTAGTGCTGGAAAATAAGCTCTCCAGGTTGGAAGTCACTCCAAAAATGACTGGGTAAGAGTTACTCCCTCAACGTAGAGTATACCTTAATGACAGGAATGGGGTAAAGCCATAGGAACCTCCATTTACTGAAGTGGCATGACCCAAAATGGGAAGGAGCAATGGCAAACATCCATTAATAATTGGAGCATGAAAAGTATATAGTTTGAATCTAGGAAAATTAGAAATTGTCAAAAGGGAAATGGAGCACATGGACATTGACATTCTAGGCATCAGTGAGCCAAAATCTACAGGATTGGGCCACTTTCAATCAGATAATCATGTGGTCCACTTTGCTGGGAATGACAGCTTAAAGAGAAGAGGGGTCGCATTTATCACTAAAAACAACATCTCAAGATATGTCCTGAAGAACAATCCTGCTGGTGATAGAATAATATCGATACACCTACAAGGAATGCCAGTTAATATGACTATTATTCAAATTTATGAACCCATCATTAAGGCCAAAAATGAAGATAGGGAAAACTTTTACCACCTTCGGCAATCTAAAATAGATCAGACATGCAATCAAAGTGGTCTGATAATTACTAGTGACTGGAATCCAAAAGTTGAAAACAAAAAGGAAGGCTCAGTAGTAGGAAAATATCACCTTGGTGACAGAAACAATGCTGTAGATTGCATGGTAGAATTTTGTCAGATTAGTGATCTTAGCATTGCAAATTCATTTTTTCACCAACATAAATGGTGACTATACACATGGAGTTCACCATATGGATCATACAAGATCCAAATTGACTACAATTGTGGAAAGAGATGATAAAAATGTTCAATATCAAAGTCAGAATAAGACTAGGTTTTTATTGTGTATCATTTTGATTGTGTATCAAACCATCAACTACTCATATAAAGGTTGAAACTGAAATTAAAAAAAAACTAGAAGTGTAAGACAGCCAGTGTATATACTTGAGTATATCCCACCTGAGTTCAAAGACCATCTCAAGAACAAGTTTGATGCATTAGACACTAATGATTAAAGAACAAATGATTTGTGGCATTACAACAAAGAAGTCATTCATGAAGAAAGCACAAGGTTATTAAAAACACAGTAGAAAAAGGAAAGACCAAATTATATGTCATAAGAGACTTCTGAAACTTGCCCTTGAATGCTGAGTAGCTAAAGTAAAAGGAAAACATGGTGAAGTTAAAGAACTAAAAAAAAAGATTTCAAAAGGTAACTCTAGAAGACAAAATCTAATATTATAATGGTATGTGCAAATGTGAAGATAGAAAAGCAAAGGTCAAGAACCTGCTCTGTTTTTCTTAAGCTTAAAGAATTGAAGAAAAAATTTGAGCCTCAAGCGACAATGGTGAAGGATTCTACAGGCAAAATATTAAACAATGCAGGAAACATCAAAAGAAGAGGGAAGGAATATAGAGTCTTTATACCAAAAAGAATTGGTGTATGACCAGCCCTTTCAAGATGTTGCATATTATGAGGAACCAATGGTACTGAAGGATGAAGTAGAAGCTGCCTTGAAGGAATTCATGAAATACAAGGCTTCAGGAATTGATGGAATATTAATATAAATGTTTCAACGAACAGATGCAGCACTGAAAGTGCTCACTTATTTATGCAAAGAGATTTGGAAAACAGCTACCTGGCCAACTGACTGGAAGAGATGTACATTTGTGCCTATTCCCAAAAAAGGAGATCCAACAAAATGTGGAAATTATCAAACAATATAATTAATATCACAAGCAAGCGAAATGTTGCTAAAGAACCTTCAAAAGTGGTTTCAGCAGTATATAGACAGGGAACTGACAGAAAATTAGGGTAGAATCAGAAGACAGCATGGAACCAGGGACATCATTGCTGATGTCAGATGGCTATTAGCTGAAAGCAGAAAATACCAGGAAGATATCTATATATGTTTTATTGAATATAAAAAGGCATTTAATGGGTGGATCACAATAAATTATGGATAGCATTGTGAAGAATGGGGATATCAGAGCACTTAATTTTACTCACGAAGAATCTGTACATGGAACAAGAGGCAGTCATTCTAAAAGAACAAGGAAATACTGCCTGATTTAAAGGCTAGAAAGGTGTGTTTGAGGACTGTATGCTTTCATCATACCTCTTCAATCTCTATGCTGAGCAAATAACTTGAGATGCTAAATTTTATGAAGAAGACACAGCATATTGATTGGAGGAAGACTCATTAACAACCTGCATTATGGAGATGACACAACATTGATTGATGAATGTGAAGAGGTTTTGAAACATTTATTGATGACGATCAAAGAACACAGCCTTCAGTATGGATTGTCCCTCAACATCAGAGAAACAAAAATACTTACCACTGGTTCAGTAAGCAACTTAATGATAAATGGAGAAAAAATTGATGCATAAGATTTTGTTTTACTTGGCTCTACAATCAAAACTCATGGGAGCAGCAGTTAAGAAATCAAGTCACATTGCACTTGGAAGAAACATTAAAGTGCCAAAAAGTAAAGATGTCACATTGAAGATTAAGGTGTGTCTGATGCATTCCATGGGATTTTTATTCCTATCCTACAGTTGTAAAAGCTGGTGTTGAGTAAGACAGACAGGAGAATTGCTGCTTTTGAATTTTGGTGCTGGAGGCAAATATTGTATATACCATTGAGTGTAGAAAGCATTGACAGATTTGTCCTAGAAGAAATGCAAACAGATTAATCCTTGTAAACTAAGATGGCTAGACTGCCTCTTATGTATTTTAGACATGTTGTCAGGAAGGACAAATCCCTGAAGCAGGGCATCATGTTTCGGAGAGTGGTGAGTCAATGAAAAAAGTGGAAGATCCTTAACTTAATGGTTTAACATAGTGATTGCAAAAATGGGTTTAAACATAAAAAAGATCCTGTGTCTGGCACAGAATCAGGAGTATTTTGTTCTGTTGTACATAGGGTCATTATGAGTTGGATCTGACTCGATGGCACCTAACAACAACAAAAACTCTATAAGTAATACATTTAGTCAGAAAAGTATCGAACTTATAAAAGAACTCAGGAAAATTATCAGCCAAAAGAATTAAATTGGAACTTATTGACCTCTCCACCTCCTACCACAATATCTATTCTTTTTATTTCCCAAAGAACATATATCATGTTTGAATTTGGGTGAAAGAGGATTATCTGGAAGAAAATTTTTGTTTTTAAGGTATATTGAACAAACCAGGAGGGTGGTACATACTTATGATGGCAAGTTCAAGGAAAGACTGGGCTACTTAGTAAAACTTTGTTCCAGGAAAAAAAGAACAAAAAAGGAAAATAAAAAGTACATTGAACTGAATAAATCTGTAATTAAAAACATACTTAAGTGTGTGGTGTCTACTGTTGTCCAATCCCATCTGGTCTTGGAAACTAAGCAGGATCAGACCAGTTAGTACTTGGATAGGAGACAGCCTGGGAATCATGGGTGCTGTAGGATTGGGAGTAGTACAGGATAACCCACTCCTGAAAAAATTCAGCCATGGAAATCTGTATGAATAGCAGAAAAGCACTGAAAACAGTATCAGGGATGGCACAGTGTCAGGTAGTGTTTCATTTTGTTATAAATAGGGTTGCTATGGGTCAGACCAACTTGAGGACACCGAGTAAGACAACAAAAGTGTGTGTTACATAGATATAATATTGGTAAGGGAGAAATTTTAAATTCATATATTAGGAAAAAAGAAAAACCTCAATTCACTAATGTAGTTCATACCTTACAATCAAGAAAAAAATAAATCAAATGAACCCAAATGAAAATAAAGTGAAAACTATAATAAAAATGAGATCAAAAGTCAATGATGTTGAAAGTACTTTCATTAGAAAGTATCAATGAAATAAGGAGGAATATTTGGAAAAAGTTAAAATTGACATCTCCAAAAATTCCAGTAAGGAGTAAAAAAAGAAGATACAAATTACCTACATCTGAAATAACAAGAAATACCACTACTAATTCTGCAGACCATAAAAATATAAAAAGAAACATTCTGAAAAGAGTGACATGAGTAAATTTGACAACTTGGATGAAGTGTACCAGTTCCCAAAACACACAGACACACACCCACACCCATAAACTACCATAATTCATCCAGTATTAAGTAGATAATTTGAATAGCCCTATGTATATTAAAGGAATTATATTTAAAATTACATCTCCCAAAATAGAAATCTCCATGCCCAGATGGTTGCACTGGAGAATTCTAACAAATGTTAAGGAAAAATAATACCAATTCTATATAGTATC
>VMDO01030220.1:0-21585 GCA_007922755.1 Pedetes capensis | reverse complement strand
TGCTCTCTCTCTCTCTCTCTCTCTCTCTCTCTCTCTCTCTCTCTCTCTCTCTCTCTCTCTCTCTCTCACACACACACACACACACACACACACACACACACACACACATTGACCATGTGAACATCATAGTTAGGTAAGCTATATAAAACATATAAATACTGTTTTTCAGCAGCACAGATTTTATGTTCACAAATTTGTATATCCATAGATTTGTCATCAGAAAATTATACAGGCATTGAAAAATACTATAAAACCTAAATGGAAATTCAAACTTACCAAGCACACTATTAATCTTTTTAATTTTTCTTGGAACTTTTAAGTGAATTGGCACCCTTCTTCCCTATTCCTTTCAAAGGTAATTACAAATAGAAATCTTGCCATGGAAATTACAGGGTGTGCCAATGTTGTTATCACAATCTGATTCAGCTTTATAGCCTAGGGATTCTCAACAATTTTGGAGTAATGCATTTCTTTGGCAGTCTAAGTCCATGGGCCCCTTATCAGAAAAATGTCTTTAAATGCATAAAATAAAATATGTAAGATTACAAATGGAACTAATATTGAGATCCAGTTACCAAAATAAATAAAAATAAAATTGATGATATGGTAATATGTGTGTCTTTATTAACATATTAAACAAAAGGATATGACAGTAAGTCTAATAACTGCTGTCATTCCAAAATAATGATAGATATAAATAATATTTTGAGATATACGCAGTGAGTGAAAATGTCTATAATATCTATTAGTGATCAAATCACAAATAATACAATGGATTATTGCCTACATTTATTTTTTATTTTTTATTATTTTATTTTTATTTTTTGTGATATTAAGGGATTGAACCCAGGGCCTCACACATGCTTTGCGAGCACTCTACCACTGACCAGCACCCCCAGCCCATTTTTTGGGGTTTTTTTTTTGAGACAGGATCTCCCTAAGTTATGCAGGTCGCCTCTGGCCTCAAACTTGTGATCCTTCTGTCTCTGCCTCCCAAGTCATTGGTATTATAGGCATGAACCACCATACTTAGCTTATTGTCTACATTTATAACCGAAAGAGCTGATAACTTTCAGTTAGCGGTTCAGGGAAATATAATGTTTTTTCCATCTTAGCTCAAGGATAGTGAATTCTCTCCCCGACCTTTTCGCATAACCTATACCTTACATTACCTTAGCACAAAGGTTTTAGATATCTTTCTTTTCCTTGAAACTGGCTAGGAAATATTGTGCCCATGCCTCCTAGTTTCTCTCTTTTTCTTTATCTCATAGAATAGTACTTTTAAAATGTGTGATTATTTGATTAATCTCTCACCTTTGTGACAGCAATGTTTACTTTTATTTACCATTGGTCTTCTAGCTCAGCCTTGTGTGTGCTGGACATACTGTACATATCCAGTGAATGGTGTTGGGAAAAAATGATGTACCAAATAGGTATAATCATTGTTCTACTATATGTTTGTGACAATTAAATACATCCATAAGTCTGTATACACATAAGAAATGGAAAGTTACTTTTAAGTCTTTTTATCCTTAGGTCTATATACTAAATTCTTATGAAAAAGATTGAGGAGTCAGGTTAGAGTCTACCTGGGTACTGAATTCCTAACTGTTAAAAAAGAATAATACAGTGGTTGTGTCTGTTTTATCTTTATTATTCAGTGGTGCCTTTGATACACCTCCTCCTATGTGCGTAGCACTGTGTTAAGCTTTGAGAGATCTTCAGAGAGAAGACAATCTAGTCTGAGATAGCCATGTAAGCAGCTGTTAGGAGCTGGTGATGTGGCGTTACCTCTCCTGTGTCCTCCTCTCACATTGGCCCCTTTGGCACCCCTGAAATGGAATATTCTGTCTGCGTTTGGGAGTTGTACACTCAAGTTCATTTTCCATGTAGGTTGTTTTTTATTTCCACTCTGCCCACCAGAGTACCTGGCACACAGTGTCAGTTGGCAATATGTTTTTAATGAGTGAATAAAGAAATAATGGAGGACGATGTGGGAATTGGTCAGATATTTTGATGAAGTTGTTCATATGTATTTTAGTATTTTGAGTTTTAAACTTTTATGGTTTTTAGTTTTTTTTCCTTCCTTAGTACTGAGATATTGAACCCGAGTCTTCACACGTGCTAGGCAAGTGCCCTCCACTGATCTACACCCTACCCCCCTTTAAAATTTTTTTTTATATTGAGACAGGGTGTCACTAAGTTGAGCAGGCTGCTCTGGCCTCAAACTTGTGACCCTCCTGCCTCAGCCTCCTGAGTCACTGCTATTACTGGTGTGCGCCATGGTGCCTGGACTACTCTTTAAATGAATAGTACATTTACATGGCATCAAAATTTTAACAAATATAAAATGGTATGCAGTGGTTTTCCACTCATTTCTATTGTCCCAGCAATGTTACTAAGTAACTTATATTGTTGTTGTTAGGTGCCGTAGAATCAGGTTTGACTCCTAGCAACCCTCAGAGGGTTTTCAATGGCTAATTGTTTTAAGATTACTTTGGGAGTGGATTGCCATGTCCTCCTTCCATCTTTGTGGTGCTCGTCGAACCTAGGTCCGCAGTGCAGAGTACCACCCTACCAACTGAACTAAACCCTAGCCCAACTTAGAGGTCGACTTCCATAAGTGTTTTTATACACACAAGCAAATTTATATATGTTCATCCTTCTCTTTTTACAGAATTTTTTGTTTTAGGGTTTTTTTGGTGCTGCAATTAAACCCAGGGCATCACACATGCTAAACAAACACACACTCTACCACTTGAGCTGTACTCCCACCCTCCTCTTCTTACAGAACTTTTGGTGTCCCATTCCCTGTTCATGTTCTTTATTTGGCTTTTCTCATTAATAATTTGTATTAAAGAATTTTCTCTGTCAACTATCAAAAGGGTCCTCGTTCATTTGAAAGTTGTGCAATATTTCACTGTATGGATTTCTTCAGTAAGTTTAACCAGATCCCAATCTATGGGTATGCAGGTTGTTTGTAGTAGTTCGCTACTGCAATACTGCAGTGATTAATCTTGTATGTCGTCATTTTACAAAAGTGTGTGACTGTATCTGTAGATTACTTTCATAGGAGTGGAATTGCTGGATTGATGGTTATATGGATTTGTAATTTTGATAGATAAGGCCAAAATGTTCTCCTTAAAGGTTGTATCAATTAATATATCTACAAGCAGTGTTTAAAGGTGGAAAGATTTAGGCAGGATTTTAAAAGAAAAAATAAGAATTTGTCAGCTTGTCAGGGAGAGGGAAAGCTGTTTTAGACAGAGGGCATAGCACTTTCAGAGGCACACGGGAGGGAGAGGTAGCACGGATGGGAATTTTAACTTGTCCCATCTGTCTAGAATTGGGGATGGCCAGGAAGAAGTGAGAGAGTAGAAGGAGGTCAGGAAAAATTTTTTAGTGTAATGCTAAGTAACTGATATTTTTAACCCTACAGATGAAGGTTTTAAGTAGAGAAATGATGTAATAAGGTTGATTAATGCATGTTACAAATGTAATAGCCCTTTGTGTCTATTTATTTAGGGAGAAGCTTGCCAAATATATCTATTCCCAAAAGATTCCTCTTGTAGTTTGTTTTTCCTCATTAAAGAGTAAAATAATATATTGATTGGTGGAAATTTGGAAAATACATATAAATAAAAACTAAAACAAAAACAGAAATTATTCATAAATTTAACATTTAGGGATAATCTGCCTCTAATTAACTCCTGCTACCCATTAAACTAGGGCTGGGATTTAGCTCAGTTGGTAGAGTGCTGCGCTGCAGTCTCTGAGGACCAGAGTTCAATTCCCAGCACCCCAAAAATGGGAGAAGGACCTGGCAATCCACTCCCAAGGCAATCCCGAAACAGTCAGCCATTGAAAACCCTATGAGGGTCGCTATGAGTCGGATACCGACTCGATGGCACCTAACAACAACAACAACAACCCATTAAACTAGGGAGAAGGACCCCATTGAAAACCCTATGAATAACAGAGAAGCACTGTCAAGTAAGTGCCTGAAAATGAGCCCTCCAGGCTGGAAGGCATTTAAGAAATGATTGGGAAGAGTTGCCTTCTCAAAGTAGAACAAACCTTAATGACAGGAATGGAGTAAAGCCCCTGAGACCTCCTTTTGCTGATGTCAAACCACTCAAAATGAGAAGAAACGTAGTGACTGCAACATTGGGCTCAAACATGAAAAGATCATGTGCATGGCATAGTGTTGGGTAGTGCTTTGTTCTGTTGTACATAGGGTTGCTGTGAGTCAGATCTGACTCTATGGCACCCAACAACAACAACCCATAAAACAATAAAAGAAAATCAATATATGATCAGGTAAGTTAGAAAATACAAAGTAGTTTCCAAAGACAGCCACTTGTTAAGAGATTCTTGTGATTCTTTCTAGGAAGAAAGGAAAAAAAAATTGGTACATATACCTACATAATCCACAGCATACTTGTTTATGTAGGGCTATACATGAAGCAGACACAGTGGCACACACTTGTAATCCCAGCGAGTTGGGAGGCACAGGCAGGAGGATCACAAGTTCAAGGCCAGAGGCAGCCTGTATAATTTAACAAAACTCCATCTCAAACTAAAAAAAAATTAAAAGTGGGCTGTGGTGCAGCCCAGTGTAAGAGCACTTGCAAAGTATGTTCTAAAACATTTCTGTCACTCCAAGGTAAAACCTCTTACCCATTAAGCGGTTCCTCCCCTTCCCCTTTTCCTCTTTATCTCCAATCCCTGGAAACTAACATGCATTCTCTCTGTGGATTTATCTACTTTGGATATTTTACATAAATGAATTATACAATATGCTACCTACCATTTGTGTTTTGCTTCTTTCATGTGATGTGTTTGGGATGTTCAACTATGTTGCACAGTGTATCAGTACTTCACTTTTTGTTGCTGAATAACCCATTGTGTGTGTGCATACCACCACAGGTTTATCATTCTTCTCTTGGTGGACGTTTGGACTGTTGCTTCCTCTTAGCTATTTTGCATAGTGATATTATGAGCATGCATGTTCATGTACTTACATGAATGCCTGTTTTCTATTCTTTTGGCTATATACTTAGGAGTGGAATTGCAGGATGATGTGTTAATTACATGTTTTTTGTTTGTTTGTTTGTTTTTGAGGAACTGTTTTCTTAGTCAAATTTGGGTGGTTTTAACATAACACCAAAGACTAGGTAATTTTGAAACCAAAGGAACTTATTGCTTATGGTTTGGAGGCTGGGAAATCCAAGATCAAGGCACCAACAGATTCATTATCTAATGAGGACCACTTTGCTTCGACGATGGTGCTTCTTGCAGCATACTTACATAGGGAAAAGGGAAGGCAGCTCTTTGGGGTCTCTTTCATAAAGGCACGAATCCCATTCATGTAGGATGAACATTCATGGCGTAATAACCTCCTAAATCCCCACCTCTTAATACCATCATCCATTGGGGATTAGATTTCAGCACTTAGATGGTCATGAATAGATCATGGAAGCCACCATACTGCTTTTACAGTGGCTGAACCATTTTTCATTCCCACCAGCAATATAAGAGGCTTCCAGTTTTCCACATCTTTGCCAACACTTGTTACTTTCTTTTTTTTTTAACTTTTCATCCTAGTAGCTTTGGTTTGAAGAGGTACCTCATTGTATTTTTTAAGTTTTCTTTTTATTATGATAAAGTGTACATAATATAACACTCGCTTTGTAACTATTTTAGTAATACAATTCAGTGACATTGATTATATTCATAATGTTATACAACTATCATCAAAAAATTTTCTGAAACTTTTCACACACCTCCAAGACAGAAACTCTCTACCAATTAAACATTTCCCCTATTCCTCCCCAAGCCCTGGAAACACTAATCTGTTTTCTGTGACTATGACTCTGCCTGCTGTCCGTGTTTCAAGTAAGCACAAGTATATAAATATTTATCCTTATGTGTCTGTCTTATTTTACTTCATATGTTTTACATCAGTGTTGTAGCATGTATCCATATTTCATTCTTTTATATGGCTGAATGCCATTCCATTTTACATATATACCATATTTCATTTATTCATTCATTGAACATATGGGTGATTTATGCTTTTGATTATTGTAACAAATACTGTAGTGAGCATGAGTGTACAAGGATCTGTGTGAGTCCCTGTTTTTAGGGCTTTTGGGTATAAATGTAGGAGTGGAATAGCTTGCTCATATGTAAATTCTATAATTAATTTACTGAGAAACTGTCATACTGTTTCCACCGCAATTATACATTCTGAGCAGCAGTATATGAACCTTCTAATTTCTCCAGTCTTCACTGACACTTATTTTCTATTTTTTGATTCTTGTTCTCCCAGTAGATGTGAACTGATATCTCATTGTGATTCTGATTTGCATTTCCCTAATGACTAATGATGTTGAATATAATTTACGTGCTTATTAGCCATTTGCATATTTTCTTTGGAGCGATGTCTGTTTAGATCTTGTGCCCATTTATTAATTGCTTGTTGAACCCAGGGCCTTGTACATGTTAGGCAAGTGTTCCACCACTGAGCTACACCTACAGCGCTTTTTTTATTTTTTATTTTTTATTTTTATGTTACTTTTTTATTATATCCCCTTTATTTATAAATGTTGGTGGGGTACAGAGCTTTTGCTATTTCCATTATGCAACCATTACATGGCTTTTGGTTATACTTTTATTAACTTAAATATTTCACAGAACCTTTTGATTAATATATAGTAAAAAAAATCATTTATATGTATGGGTTATATTCCCTGTTTTCCCTATGCATTTATATTATTGCATCATGTATTTTGAGATTATCCATTCCCTCTTTATCCCTCCATGTTATTTCCCCTCTCCTGTTCCCTTTCCTCAGCATCCACTGCCCCACTAGACTCCTGCCCCTTCTTTCTACTCTGCTTTCATTTCCCCTTCTTAGATATGCCTGATTGACTATATATATATATATATATTTTTTTTCCTTCTGTTAAGTTAGATTTAGTTCCCACATATGATTGAGAACATACAGTATTTCTCTTTGGGGGCCTGGGTTTATTTGCTTAACATACTATTCTCCAGTTCAATCCATTTTGCTGCGAATAACATCATTTTATTCTTTTTATGGCTGAGTAATATTCCATTGTATATATACCACAATATTTTTAATCTATTTCTCTGTTGACAGACATCTTTATTGGTCCCATATCCTTGTAATTGTGAAAAATGCTGCATTAAATATGGAAATGTAGATGTCTCTGTGGTATGATGATTTATCTCCCATTGGGTATATATCCGGGAGTGGTATAGCTGGGTCATATGGCAGTTCTATTCTTACTTTTATAAGATATCTCCATATTGATTTCTAAGGCAGTTGAACTAATTTACAGTCCTACCAGCAGTATGAGAAAGTTCATTTTTCCCTGCATCCTTCTCAGCATGTTATTATTTGTTTTTGGGTTTTGTTTGATCTTAGCCATTCTTACTGGAGTGAGATGGAATCTCAATGTTGTTTTGATTTGCATTTCCCTGATGGCTAGGGATATTGAGCATTTTTTCATATGTTTTATGGCCCTAGAAACTTCCTCATTTGAGAACTGTCTATTTATTTCCTTTGTCCATTTATGTATTGGGTTATTTGTTGTCTTGGAATTTGCTTTCTTAACTTCTTTGTATACTCTAGAAATTAGTCCTCTGTCAGACATGTAGGATGCAAAGGTTCTCTCCATTCATTGGGCTCTTCCTTAATTTATTGATGGTTTCCTTTTCTGTACAGAAGCTTTTAAACTTCATTTCATGTAATCCCATTTGTCAATTCTTTGTGCCATTTCCTGGGCCATTGGAGTCTTGTTAGGGAAATACTTTCCTATACAGCCCTATGTTGGAAGGGCTGGGATTTAGCTCAGTTGGTAGAGCACTGCACTGCAGTTTCTGAGGTCCCGAGTTTGATTCCCAGCACTGCAAAAATGGGAGAAGGACCTGGCAATCCACTCCCAAGGCAATCCGGAAACAATCAGCCTTTGAAAACCCTATGAGGGTCGCTATGAGTCGGATACCGACTCCACGGCACCTAACAACAACAACAACATGTGTTGGAATGTGTTTCCTATCTTTTCTCCTTGCCCTTTTAAAGTTTTCAGTTTTATATTGAGGTCACTTATCCATTTCACATTGACTCTCATGCAGATTGAGAGATACAGACCTATTTTCAATTTTCTATAAATGGATATCCAATTTTTCCAGCACCATTTGTTGAAGAGGCTATCGTTTTCTCCATTGAATAATCTTAGCCCCTTTGTCAAAAATCAGGTGGCTATAGATGCATGGGTGTATCTCAGCGTCTTCAATTCTGTTTCATTGGTCTTCAAGCCTATTTTTGTGCCACTACTAAACCGTTTTTGCCACTGTATTCCTGTAGTATAGTTTGAAGTCAAGTATCATGATCCTATCTGCACTGTTTTTGCAGCTAAGATTGTTTTGACTATATGTGGTCTTTTGTGTTTTCATATGAATTTTAAGATTATTTTTTCTATTTCTGCAAAGTCTGTCATTGGAATTTTATGGGGATTGCATTAAACCTATAAATTGCTTTTGGTAGTATAGGCATTTTTACAATATTGACTCTCCCAATCCATGAGCAGGGAGGTCCTTCCATCCTTTTTTTTTTTTTTTTTTTTTTTTTTTTTTTTTTTTTTTTTTTTTTTTTTTTTTTTTTTTTTTTTTTTTTTTTTTTTTTTTTTTTTTTTTTTTTTTTTTTTTTAATTTGCAGTACTGGGGGTTGAACCCAGGGCCTCGCACTTGCATACTTTGCAAGTGCTGGACCACTGAGCTGCACACCCAGCCCTTTTGTTTGTTTGTTTGTTTTACTTTCTTTTTGAGACAGCGTCTAGCTAAATTACACAGACTACCTCTGGTCTAGAACTTGCGATCCTCCTGCCTCTGCCTCCCCAGCCGCTGGGATTGTAGGTGTGCGTCACCGCGCCCAGCGGTCCTTCCATCTTGTAGTATCCTCTGCAATTTCTTTCTTTAGTGTTTTGAAACTATCTTGTAGAGATCTTCAGGATCTTTGGTTAGACTGATCCCTAAATATATAATATTTGGTCAGCTGTTATGAATGAGATTGTTGCCTTAATTTCCTTCTCTTCCTGTTCACTATTGGTGTAAAGGAAGGCTACTGATTATTGTGTGTTAATTTGTGTCCTAGTACTTTGCTGAAGTAGTTAATTAGCTCTAAAAGTTTTCTAGAAGAATTTTTGAGGTGATTTAGGTAAAGGATCATATCATCACAAATAAGGATAATTTTACCTCTTTGCCTATATATATCCTTTTCCATGCTTTCTCTTGCTGATTGCTCTGGCTAGGACTTTGATCAAAATATTGACTAAGAGAGGAGAGAGTGGACATCCTTGTCTTGTTCCTGATCTTAGAGGGAATGGTTTCAATTTTTCTGTATTTAATATGATATTGGCTGTAGGTTGGTCATAGATGGCCTTTATGATATTGAGGCATTTCCCTATTATGCCCATTTTCTCCAATACTTTTATCGTGAAAGGATGTTGCACTTTGTCAAAGGCCTCAGTGTCAATTGAGATGATCATGTGATTTCTGCCTGCACATCTCTTGATATGTTGAATTACATTGATTGATTTTCATATGTTCAACCAGCCTTGCATCTGTAGAATGAAGCCCACTTGATCTTGGTGTATGATTTTTTTTTATGTGTTGGTTAATTCCTTTTTCTTTAAATAGTTAAAGCTGCCCTCCACTCTTTTTTTGTTTGTTTTGAATAGAGAACTTGGTGAATTTCTCTAATAGTTTTCTTCTCTGGTTGAAGCCTGGCTGTTAACCATCTTCCATCTTAACTGGAATTCTTTAGTTTTTATTTTGAGACAGGGTCTTGCTAAATTATACAGGTTGCCTCTGACCTTGAACTCATGATCTTCTTGGCTCAATCTTTAGTCACTGGGATTACAGGTGTGCACTGTGGCAACAGGCTGCCCCTTACATTTTTAAGAAAACCTTGCCAGGTGTTGTGGTGCACTCCTGTAATGGCGGTACTCAGGAGGCTGAGCCAGGAGGATTGTGAGTTCGAGGCCAGCTTGTGCTAGGTAGGGATACCCTATTTCAACAAACAAAACAATATAAAACAAACAAAAAAGGAACTAGACTTTTATATTATTTACTTAGTTACTCATTTTTTGCAGTGCAGGAGATTGAATCCAGAGTGTCACATGTGCTAGGATAATACTATGGCACTGAGCTACCTCTCCCTTTGTGTAATTCAAAAATGAGTGCAAACTGTTTGGTGGAATACATACAGAAATAATATGGTAATATAGTGACAATTTGTGTGAGTAAATTTTGTTACCTTTTCTAATCTTTACCTTTCTATGAAAGTGTTATTAACCAATAAGGGATATTTTGGGCCTTTTTGTGTGTGTGTGTGTGTGTGGTGCTGTGGGGTTAAACCCAGGGCATCTCACATACTTTGCAAGTGCTCTACCACTGAGCTACACCCCACCCCCTTTTCTAGTTTTCATCTTGAGACAGAGTCTCACTAGGTGGAGATTGCCTCTGACCTCAAACTTGGGATCATCCTGCCACAGCTGCCCAGGTCACTGGGATTACAGACCTGTACCATCATGCCTGGCTATTTTGGCGTTTTTCACAAAAACATAAAACCTGAGAAAATGCCTACAACACCGACAGTATATTTTGTGAGCATATTATCTACTTGGTAGTGATATCATCTCTTATTACATTTCAACATGTTAAAATAGCCAATTCAAATACTCTTATTATAGAACTGAATCATCATTTATTGCTATAAAAATCAAAGCTCCTTTGCTGACCCCATGGTTCTGCTAAGCTGCTGAATACAGAGACACATGACTGAGCAGTACATGATGCCTTATGCTTCCAGATATCAGGCTGTGCTCATCTTGATAGTGTAGAATGGAGATAAAGATAACTGTAAGACAGTGATTTTAAAACTGCTTCTAGAAGAAGGATTTATTTTATTCCAGATACTCCATTCCCCCCACCCCGCAGGATCTTCTGTGAGATGCTGACTATATTGAGCATAAATAGAAAAGCCCTGCTCAGTTTGGAAATTTCCTCTTCTGTGTCTCTGGCACTGCTATTCACATGAGCCCCTACTCCTGGCAGCCTTATTTTTCCTTTGTAGGTCAAAGGAATAAATAGGTAAGATTTGATTTTTGCCCTTGAAAATTCAAAGTATAAAATGAGTTGGGTAACCATTTATGTTTTTGTGAACTCATTGTGTAGATAAAATCAGAACCATAAAAGATCAGTAAAAGAAACTGTCCATGGCTGGCAGGTGTTAATGAGATACAAGCCATATGCTTCGTATCCAAATGAGGCAGATGATTATGTTCTGTTCTGTAGATTTTACTATTTTTCCCTGCCAATTGCCTCTCAAATTTGTCTCACAAAAGAGGCAGGCAAGAGAATACAGATAGATCAACTCACATCCATTGTTCTGGAAAAGTAATTCAAAAAATCATATACTTGTTTCATCCTTGCATAAGCTGAAACTGTGCATTTATAAGTGGCCAGGCTGTATCATGTCTTGTTATAAGAGATATCAGAAAAAGCATAATACATGGTCTTTGATCTCAAGAAGCTTCAGTGTTCCCAGAAAAGAACACGCTCATATCTAAAAATGTCATATGACTTAAAAGCAAGGTATAGCCAAGTGTAGATTATAGGGCACAGACTGAAACTGTTTGGGACCGTGCCAGCTATGTCTAATCAGATAAATTTATTTCATATGTGTATCAGTCTAAGAGATGAGACATGACAGTTGAAAATAACTAAATTCTTTTCTAGAATTTCAGGAAAGGACTCTTTATTTTTACTTATTTAGTTTTTTGTACATGGTCTCTGTCAGTAGTCCAGGTTGGCCTGGAACTCACTATGTAAACCAGGCTGGGCTTGAACTCCCATCAATCCTCCTGCCTCCACCTCCCAAGTGCTGGGATTACTGGTGCACACCACCTGGCCCAGCTAGGAAAGGATTCTTTTTTTGTGTTTTACCAGGAGTTGAACCCAGGGTTTCATATCTGCTTTGCAAGTGCTCTACCACTGAGTTGCACCTTCAGCTGAATTTTTACCTTTTATTTTGAGACAGTGACTCAGTAACTTACAAAGTCTTCCTATGGCCTCAAATTTGCAATCCTCCTGTCTCCCCCTCCCAAGTCATTGGGATTACAGGTGTGCACCACCATGCCGAGCTATTTATTTCATGTATAGTCTGTATGATTTCAGATTTTCTTTTACCCCAGAAACTATTGAAAATAATTGAAGTATGTGCCATTTTAATGGTATCAACTTCCAACTGCTTTTATTTCCATCCTTATTAACCACCATCAGTATTCAAAGTTTGGTTATTGCCTAACACTGTAACAGTGCTTTTGTCTCTTTATTATATAGGATGCACACTGTACCCTTGAGTCTAAGTCAAAGTGTTTCATAGTCCACTCTCTACCTGCTTATTTATAAGAGCTGTGCAATGAGACAGTCTAACCGTGGGATTTTGATTGCTTGCCCCAGAGTTTTTGACTTGCCTTCATTGCCCTGTAAGTAAGATAGCAGCACCAAACCTTGTGTTTCTAGAGGTAGAAGGTTTGCATGTGTGGCTTGTCCAGTATGACATGCAGTTTTTCTTGTTTTGCCTGCAGAACAGCTTACCTTTTTTCTGAGATACATCTTCCTGATAAGGTAAATATGTGTAGCCAACCCTTATATTCTGGAAATTTTATAAGGCTTAGCCCTGTAACTTTTGAGGTAGAGTAAAGGCCACTGCTTTCTGACTTCTACTTCTCTTGGGTGATTGCCTAAGCCAGTTCTATTTTAAAATGGGTGGCAAGTAAGTAAATACCTAGCTGTTTTCAACAAAGGAACTATCCACAAAATGTTTTTCATACTACCTGTCTTGAAGTTTCATTGCAGTTGTTAGGTGCTGTCGAGCGGGTATCTGATACATACAACAGGCGAAACAGTATTGTTAGTGCTTTTCTGCTATTCATAGGGTTTTTAGTGGCTGATTTTTTGAGGGAGTGGGCTGCTGGTTTCTTCTCTCATGCCTACACCACCTGGTGTTCCCAGGCAGTCCCATATCCAAGTACTTAACCAGGTCTGACCCGTTTAGCTTCCGAGATCAGACTCCACAGTGGTACGGCTGCAGGCTTCATTGAAGTTGTCATTGTTATTAGGTGCCATCGAGTTGTGTTTGACTTATAGCAACCTTCATAGGGTTTTCAATGGCTGATTGTTTCAGAATTACCTCAGGAGTGGATTGCTGTGTCCTTCTCCCATTTTTGCGGTGCTGGGAATCAAACCCAAGACCTCAGAAACTACAAAGCAGTGCTGTACCAACTGAGCTAAATCCCAGCCTAAATTATTTTTCTGTTTGTTGTTGTTGTTAGGTGCAATCGAGTCATTTAGCTCAGTTGGTAGATCACTACTCTGCATTCTCTGAGGTCCCCAGATTGATTCCCAGCACTGCAAAAATGGGAGAAGGACGTGACAATCTACTCCCAAGGCAATCCTGAAACAATGAGCCAATGAAAACCCTGTGAGGGTCGCTGTGAGAGTTCACTGAAGTAGCTGTAGCAAAAAGAAAAGGGACAAATTTCGTTTATTACTTCATTAATGGCATTGTTTGTATGAAATGAAAATGGCTGGCAAATCATTGCTTCAGAAAGTAGGTCTTGGCACCCAAAAGATGGAAGCAAATTACAAAGCTTCAGTAACTTTTTGGAACATTCTTTAAATACATTCACTTTAGATACATACTAGTGTCCAGGATAGATTTCCCACCATATTTATCTACAACATGTCTTAAATATTGAAAACCAACAGAAGTTGTTGCATAAATTTTTCTGTAATTAGATAAGAATATTCTTATTGCTGGTCTGCAAATGGTTCATACCATGTAGTTGACAAATGTTGAAGGATAAGCTCCATTCTTCATTTTCTAAAATGTAATTTTATTATCCTAAAGTACAGTCCAGGGTTGAGAAGTCGTAGGCCAGCAGGGCACCTCTGCCATCCTCACAAGCTGCTTCCTTCTAGGAATCCAGGGAGGAGTTAGAGCCTTCATCATCTCCCTGCCAGAGGGGAAAGGAATGAAGACATAACGCTTCTCTTTTTCAGGAATGAGTATGAAATGACACACGTCACCTTTGCTTAAAGCCACACCAAGCTTTATGATGGCTAACCAGCTGAAATCAGGAAAGACTATTGCCAAAGGAAGAAGCAGAGAGTGGATGTTGGGTGACAACCTGAGTAGATGCTGCCACAGCAAACTGCCTGCAGCAGTAGCACTGTGGCGTATAATCCCATCAGATCTCGGAAGCAAAGTAGGTTAGGGTCTGGTTAGTCTTTGGATAGGAGATGGCCTGGGAATACTGGGTACTGGAGGCTTAGGAGAAGGACCTAGCAGCCCACTCCCCCCAAAAATCAGCCATTGAAACTATAAAGCAGAGAAGAATTGACAGGTAGTGTTTCATCTGTTGTACATAGCATTGGTATGAGTCGAACCCGACTCAACAGCACCTAACAACACAAAAGCCACAGCAATACCTTTCAGTGCATTCATGAGGCTATGGGCAGATTTGAAATGGGGCTGGAAAGAACTGGTGAAACATTACCATATGATAGCCCCCCTTTTCTTTCTTCTGCAAAAAGATTCCAGCTAGGATTTATATCCTTTTTTTTTTTTTTTTTCACTTGCATGCTTTGCAAGTGCCGTACCACTGAACTGTACCCTGAGCCCAGTTTTTTACTTATTATTTTGAGGCAAAGCCTCTCTAAATTATGCAGACTGCCTCTGGTCTTGAACTTGTGATCTTCCTGCCTCTGCCTTCTGAGTCGCTGGGATTCCGGGCATGAGCGACCATGCCTGGCTCATTTTATACTTATTTTTAAACAGCTTTATGAAAGTATAATTTATGTACCATAGAATTCACCTGTTTGTACTATTCATTGAGTTTATAGAGCTGTGCATCCATCATCATATCCAGTTTTAGAGCACTTCTATCACTCCCCAAAATTCTTTCATGTTCACTTGCGGTCGCTCCTCATCCTACACTCAGATCTAGTTAATCCTAGTCTACTTCTGTGTCTATACATTTGCTTTCTCTGTAAATTTCACGTAAATATAATTATATGATACGTAGTCTTTTATACCTGGCTTCTTTCTCTTAGCATTATGATTCTTGAGACTCATATCTGTTATAGTGTATGAGTAGTTTGTTCCTTTTTGTTGCATAATAGTAGTCCCTGTATCTCTGATTTCGTTTATCCATTTACCAACTGATGGACTTTTTACTTGTTTCCAGTTTTTGATTATTGTGAATAATGCATCTATAAATATTTACACAAAAGTTTTTGTGTGAACAGTCTCATTTCTGTTGTGTAGATATCTAAACGCACAATTACTGAGTTATATATTAAATTTATGTTTAATTTATGTTTAAGAAATTGTCAAACTTTTTTTCCAAAGTGGCCATAATATTTTATATTCCCACCAGCAATTTCTCCATATCCTTGACAACACTTGATGATATTCGTCTTTTTCCTTATAGCCTAGGTAATCTAGTGGGTGTATAGTAAATAGTATCTCTTTTCAGATTTATATTTACATTTTCTAATGATATTGAGTATCTTTTTATGTGCTTTATTAGCCACACATATATCTTCCTGGGTAAAATCTCTGTTCAAAGCATCTGGCTGTTTTTAAATTGAGTTGTCTTGCTATTGAATCTTGAGAGTACTTTATATACTATACTCTGGATACAAGTCCTTTAGCAGATACATGATTTATAAATATTTTCTCCCAGCTTGTGGCTTTTTAAAAAATTATGATGTCTTTTTAAAGAGCAAAGATTTTTAATTTGCCAGTTTTTTATAGGTCATTCTTTTGGTTTGTATCTAAGGACACTTTGCCTAATCCAAATTCCCCGAAATTTTCTCACAACTTCTAAAAGTTTCATAGTTTTAGCTTTTACATATAGGTCTATGATCCATTTTGCTTAAATTTTTTGTATGGTATGTGATAAAAGCCTACATACATTTTTAAAATTGTGCCAGCACCATTTGTTAAAAAGACTATTCTTTCTCCCATTGAATTTCCTTGACATCTTCATGAAAAATCAATTGACCATAAATGTAAGGGTTTATTTCTGAACCCTCAGTTCTGTTCTATATGTCCATATGTTCTATATGTCTATCCTCCCCTGGCTAAATATAGCATCTTGCATTATCATTCAGTCTTTTCAATGATGGGACCAGAAATAATCTCATTACACTTAAACATAACTGAAGATAGTGAGATAGGAGGTAAACAAAATTTTATATTTACAGCACTTAAATAAATAGAAAGTAAGCCGGGCGTGGTGGCGCACGGCTGTAATCCTAGCAGCTCAGGAGTTGGAGCTAGGAGGACTGCAAATTCGAGACCAGAGGTAGTCTATGTAATTTAGCGAGACCCTGTCTCAAAAAAAAAGTAAAGCAATGGGCTGCGGGTGCAGCTCAGTGGTCCAGCACTTGCAAAGCATGCAAGTGCGAGGCCCTAGGTTCAACCCCCAGTACCACAAAAAAAATAAAATTAAATAAATAAATAAATAAATAAATAGAAAGTAAGGAACTTATCAATTGAGGGCTGGGAATATAGCTCAGTGCTTGAGCACTTGCAAAAGACATGTGTGAGGCCCTGTGTTCAATTCCTTAGTACTGAAGAAAAAAAAAAAAAAAAAGAAGAATCATGTTGAAAAGGCCAAAACCGAAAAATAAAAAAATTGTAGTAAAAAAATGACATATTTATAATGTTAAAGTATAGATTAGCCAGGGTTGTTGGCACATGTCTATAATCTTAGCTCTCAGGAGCCTAAGGCAGGATTGCAAGTTCAAGCCCAGCCTGGGCTGCAATAGTGAGTGAGAACCTGTCTCAAAGGAGAAAAGAAAACAAAAAAGAACAGAGTATAGAGACCTAAATAAATAGTGGCTTGGACAAGAGTGATCTTCATTCTCTTTGACTATCAGTTTGTGTGCTGTCCATATTTGACGTGGTGGCTGCTTTGAAGTGAGGTGCTCAGACACATCATACCTTATTGCTCTGCTGTCTTTAGGGATGTTACCCTTATTTTCATGGTCAAATATGCTCACCATTTGCATTTTCTAGGTCCATATTTGAGTGTGAAGAACAGGCAAAATGGGAGAGGGAGGGTATATCTCTCGCTTTGAAGGAAGTTTCACGGATCAATTCTACTCATTCTCTTGGTAAAAATCCTGTCACTGGTCATACTAGATGGAAAGAAAGCTTGGCAGCATACTTACAAGACTAAAGAACAGCCAAGGTGTCCTAGTCAACTCATGTCGCCATAACAAAATACCGTGGACTGAGTGGCTTAAACAATGGACATTGGCTTCTCACAGTCCTGGAAGCTTGGGAAGTTCACCATCAAAGTGTCAGCTGATTTAGTCCTGGTGAGGGCCCTGGTGGTTGCAGATGGATGCCTTATTATTGTGTTCTTACATAGCAGAGAGGGAGAGCCCCTTCTTTATAATTATATCACAGGGACTCCATTTTCATGACCTCATATAGACCTAATTAGTTCCCAAAGGCCTTGCCTCCATATGCTGCATTGGTGGTTAGGACTTCACATATCACCTTGGCTTGGGGAGGGGATGTGGACAAACATTCAGTCCATATCAAGGAAATACATATCTACAGGCAATTATAATTATGCCACCAATTATGTTAATCTTATATATAGTTATAAAGTCATGGTCTCCATAATGTTTCACTCAACAACAGGCTTCACATACTATATTGGTCCTTTAAGATTATATTGCTTAGTGATTTTGTAATGGTCTTAGTTTGTGTAAGTACACTCTTGTTGGGCCCCTGTTCGGGCACCAACTATGTTGGGCCCCACGTTCGGGCGCCAAATCTATGTGGGGCGCGCGCCTCCCGGTCGGGCCTGAAGGTTCGGGACCCCGGAGGAGATGGGAGAAAGGAAAAGCCTCAGGTGCTTTTGCCTTCCAGGGACAAACACCTGTGTTGGTCGTCTCCGTGGTCAGGAGGAGACAGCTGTTGCTTCCTCGGTGATCAGACGGAGAGCAGGTTCTTTTCCTTGTCGAGGATTGTGACGGGAGAGCATTATTTCCTCATCAAAGGTCCGGGGGAGAGCAGCGGGAGAGGCGAGTCCTCATCTGTGGTCCGGGCAGGAACAGGCGAGAAGGCGCAGAAAGGGATGCCAGAAAGGCCGTGCCAAAAAAGGATCGAGCTGCCGCAGCGAAGCTCTTTATATAGTTCGCCCACGGAATGGCCTGAGCCAATCAGCTTTCAGCCCAATTGTCCAATCAGGAAGGGTTTTGTACAAACATGCAATCAAGTAGATTTCTAATTTACAAACCAGATATTCAAACGCCATTTTCCCGGTTTGGGAGTTTTTGCCAATTTCCTCCCAATTCTTCCCTACACACTCTGATGCTTGCATGACAAAATGACCTAACAGCACATTTCTCAGAACATATCCCCATCATTAAACAGCATGTCTGTAATTTATAAATCTGCATAGAGAAATATATAGTTATATTTGTGTATACATCAAAAGACAGGCATTGAGCATTTACATTGGAGGCACTGTTGTGAAAATTGCAAAGATTACCTTCAGTGAGATTTCCAGAATTTAATCATTGATGATAGGGGAAGTAATCACTATGTTATGTCTTAATAAATTTTATTTTAAAACTGAAAATGCTATTTTTATTCTTCAGATATAATCACTACAGATCTAAGATGCACTATTTACAGTTTTTTGTGGTAAATCGTCAACATTTACTTAGTACCTGTCATGTGCCAGGGTTACTAGAGTATATCGTCTGGATCTAGAAATGGAATTATGTTTAGCTTTGAATAGAAAGCAGAGTCTTCTCATCTTGCAATATAGCAGTTTCAATACTAGTAAGAGCCTGAACTGACCCAGTTTCCTTGACTTTAAAACAAAGAGGTTGGTTATGTGCCTTCCATAGTCCCCTTTGTTTTTACTATTCTATAGCCCTACTTATCTTAAAGCATATACAAGCAATCCCCAACTTACGATGGCTTGATTTAATGTTTTTTCAACTTTATGATATACATTCACTAGAAACTGTACTTTGTTGAATTTTTATCTTTTCCATAAATTACATGAGATTCAGTATTATATTATAAAACTGGCTTTATGTTATATGATTTTTCCCAACTGTAGGCTAATGTAAGTGTTCTGAGCACTTTCAAGGTAGATTAGGATAAACTATAATGTTCAGTAGGTTACATGTATTAAATGTGTTTTTGACTTAATGATATTTTCAACTTACAATGGATTTATCAGGATATAACCATCATAAATTAAGAGTATCTTTCAAGAAACATATGCGCGCATACACACACCAGGGGTACCAAAAAATGTATACACATTTTAAGAGATGTTATCTATGTATTACTTTTTGAAGTTGAATTTAATTATGGTAGCAATGTCCCCCTTTTTATTTCTTAATCTTTTATTTATTTATTTATTTTTGCAGTACTGGGGGTTGAACCCAGGGCCTTGTGCTTGCATGCTCTGCAAGTGCTGGACCACTGAGCTGCACCCTCAGCCTATTTTTTTAAATTTTTGAGACAAGGTCTCACTAAGTTTCGCAGACTGCCTCTGGTCTTGAACTTGAGGTCCTCCTGCCTCCACTTCCTGAGCCGCTGGGATTATAGGCATGTGCCACCACACCCGGCTTTATTTCTTAATCTTGAGACAGAATCTCACTATGTAGGCTTCCTCTGCCCTCAAATGTGCAATCCTTCTGCCTCTGCCTCCCAAATGATTGTGATTACAGACATGTGCTATCACACCTGGCTTCAAGAAGAAAATTTTTAAAGGGGATAAGGGTTCAGCTTGGTGGTAGAGCAGTTGCAATGCATGTGCAAGGCCTTGGGTTCAGCAACCCAGTACCATACACACAAAAAAGATAGTGTGTGCATTTTTTGCCACCCTCTGTATTTTATGTTATGTATTATCTGGCATCTGTATGTTTCTATGACTTTATAGCCCCTATTAGCTGTAATCTATAATATTAGAATATTTATTGCAACCCCCCAAAAAAAAGGCAGACTTATACAGTATAGACGGTTATGCTTAGGGATTCTGCAGATTGAAAATTCAGACAGAGCATAACAGGTTTGGCATATTTCTGCTGCATAAGGCCTGTGGACTCATCTGGGAAGACTGAGGTACCTGGAGATGTCTTGGAAGATGGAAGGTCAGAATCACCGTGTCTGGCAGTTGCAGTGAGATGACGCAAAGGCTGTTAACTGAAACAAATGCTTTGGCTTCCACATGACTTGAGCCTTTTCCCAGCATGGTCACCTGTGTGTCCTACATGGTAGCAACAGCTCCTGGAGCTAGTGTTTTCTTTTTTTTTTTTTCTTTTTTTCCTTTGTCAGTGCTGGGGATTGGGCACAGAGCCTTATGCATGTTAGATAAGCATCCTGTCTATGTCCCTAGCCCTAGTAAGGCAAATGCCTAGTTGTAGCACATTCAAGTAATTTATTTCCTTCATTCTTTCATTCCTTGTTTGCATCCTTCCTTCCTTCTTTGGGTTTTTTATTTTTGTTTTTGTTTAGTTTTATTTTAGTTTTTTTTTTAAATTAGTTTTTAATTTTTTTCTTTTTTAGCTTTTAAGACAGGGTCTCACTGTATAGCCCAGGCTAGCATTGAACTTGAGCTCCTCTTAGCCTCCCAAGTGCTAGAATTACAGATTTATGCCATAACACCCAGTGGAGCTAGTGTTTTTAAAGGGCAAGTTTTTATGTGAAATAATTGAAAAAATTACAGTGGGATATAAAAACCTAAGAAGTATTTGAGTTCATGAGAAATATTAAATATCAGGTAGATAGAGTTATAAAAATTGATTGAAGTTCCCAGGACCATAGAACTGTCATTGAGTGTATACTAACTGTTAGACACTACCATAAGTACTTTGTGTATTATCTTACTTGATCTTCACAACAGCCTCATGCAGAAAGCCAGGCTTAGAGAGGTTTACCATTTTGTTTAGGTCATGATCTTAAGTGGCTTAACTGTGACTCAAAACAGATCTTTTTTTTTTATTGGGAATTTTTAATGTACACTTTAATGTGATTCATTCTAACATGCTTTTCATTGTGACATTTCCATATATGCATTTTGATGAACATTATTCATATAGGTTACCCCTTACCCTCCCCTATGCCTCTTCCTCTCCCCCCTCCCCCTCTAAGTCTTCTCTAACTTTTACTTGGTAATATTTTTCTATATGACCTTGGGTTCCAGTTCTGTTTAAGATAGGAACTTTTCCTGTCATGGTCTTTGTTTTTATCTTGTTAGAACAATTACATGCATTTTCTAGACCATTTAAATTGGCACCATTCTTATCTTTTACCCCCCTTTTATTTTAATCTGACCTTTGAATAGGATTTTTCCTTCTTATAATATTGAATCAGCTCCCACATATGAGTGAGAACATGTGGTGTTTCTCTTTCTGAGCTTGTGTTTGTTCACT